>LIEC01012404.1:50742-77796 GCA_001925005.1 Drosera capensis
GAAGACAAAGAGAGCAGTGATCGTGTGTGACCATCATCTCGTTTTGTCGTTTGTCTGAGCCTCTCTTCACACGCAGTTGATCATACACGGGGGTTGAATCCAGTCCGTTCATACTTCTGAGTTTACCAATTGCACGGGTGGGCTTACTTCTCATGGCCTAGTTCAATCGATTTCCTTTAGATTTTGTCCCCCTTCATTGTAAAATCAGACCTCATCGAAGTTTTCTGCTCAAAGAGAAGAATGCTCACACTTTACACTAAAAAGTAGTACTTTCTAACTCTCATGCTCAATATAAATATAATATTTTGTTTATATGTATTTATTGTTATAACATATATGTAATCCTAATTATTATAAAAATTATTAATAATTTAAGTTACGTATATCAATCGAGTCAATAATATACTCTATTGCATAGCTAAGATTGAAAAATGAAATTTGTTAAATACATGATGAAAACTAAAAGTCTAAAACAAAAAATCAAATATTATACTCTATTCATCTTAATATAAGTGTAATCGTTTGACATGACATACGTGTCGATGTAAAATTTGATACGCGTGCAACAACGATTAAAAATAATTTTTTTATAAATTTATCGTGAAACATCAATGATTGTGTAAGTTACGTATTTTAACTTAATACATGTTACGGGATAATCAAACGTGATTTGATATGAAAACGAAACTTATATTCTTATATATAATAATATAAATTTTTTATATATTATAATTAAACTGAAATAGAGAGAATATTATTTTTAAAATCGAATGAATACTACTCTTTTCCCAAAATCAAAAAAAAAAAAACTGAATACTACTAGCAGAAAAACTGTTAAAGCCTTGGACATTTTGTGGTTCCGCAAATCGAATCTGGGCCAGATCCAATGGGCCGCGACTGGACACCACCCACTCCCACTCACCAGCCCAGTAATATATATACCACCACCATCTTCATTCCTTCAACTGGAGAGCGGAAAACCCTAACCCTAGCTGCGCTTCATCTCCCAGGTAACCATCCCTCGCCGCCTCTCCTCATCTGTCGAATCGAATCTCCGCATCACTGAGTTTTATTCCAACATCATTTGAATCGATTTCCATTTTATGCAGATTTGGATCCGAGTTTTTGCGGAGTTGCTCATCGATGGCTCCATCAAAAGGTACATTTCATAGTCTAAGTTCTGCTTCGATCGGTTTTGATAATTGTGGAATGGATTGATTAGCCAGGATGTGGATGAATTTGATACGTGTCATGTGACATTAGTTGATTGATGTGTAGAATCGAGTAAGTTTACTGGATTGTGGTTATTGAGTGGTGTGCAACTGCCAGTTTTCGTTCGGGGAGGTGCTGATGAAGTTTTTGGGTTTGGTTTGGGATCGGGATCGGGTGTCGGAAGGGTTATTTGGATGGTTTTGTTGATGGTGTTTCAATGGATGTATCAACTGTTAAGGGAAGGACAATGGTTTGAATTTACGGTTTCGATGTTGTACATTTTACTAATGATGGTGTGATTAATCGGTAGGTATGAAACGATGTGCGGGTCTAGGTGAACAAGAAACATATATTTGATTGAGAATCAAATTGATTTGAAATGTGGTATTCAAATATGGGAGATCCTATTCCTTTTTCTTATGGTAGTGGTTGTGCTTCTATGCACTGACACAGTGTCTCGATGTTATCTCAATTGGGATTCTATGTATACAAGATATACTGCGAGAAAGTAGTTCTAATTGGCTTAGTTGGGTTTGTTGCTGAGATGACAATTGAAATTCTCTTGTGAGTAGTATGGTTGGACATTTTTACATGGTGATAAAGAGGATGGAGGGAATTGATTTTTTCTTGCATTTGGAAAGATAATAGTGACTATTGCTGATTATTGAGAGTAAAAAACATATGTTTTTCCCTGCATAACCTCAGTATTGTTGGAAGTCTCGAATTTGACTCTTCCTAGAACGTTTATACATTTTCTTGAGCTGGAAAATCATTTTTGAGTTCCATGTCAATCGTAAGGAATGTTTATCTAAATTACTTTATGAACAAAATTGCTTGCAGTCGAAGCCGCAAAGAAGGCTGACCCTAAGGCCCAGGCCCTGAAGGCTGCCAAGGCAGTCAAATCAGGTACCTCTACCTTGAAGAAGAAGACAAAGAAGATCCGTACATCTGTCACCTTCCATCGTCCGAAGACCTTGAAGAAGGACAGAAACCCCAAGTATCCACGCATTAGCGCACCTGGTAGGAACAAGCTTGACCAGTACCAGATCCTGAAGTATCCATTGACCACTGAGTCTGCCATGAAGAAAATCGAAGACAACAACACTTTAGTTTTCATTGTGGACATTCGTTCGGACAAGAAGAAGATCAAGGATGCCGTGAAGAAGATGTATGACATTCAGGCCAAGAAGGTCAATACTTTGATCAGGTACTTCATTCTTTCGCTCTGCTGGTTTTTCTGCCCTGTGTTGTGCTTCTTTGCTAGTTTCTGTGCTTCGGAGGTTTATATGCACATGAGTGTGGCTATCTGGGGTACCAATTCCCATCATGGAGCTATCTGGGAAACTGTGGCTGAACTTGCCGTTTAGTGGCTTTTGGGGTAGAATTTTGCTTGTTACATAGTTTTATAATCTTGTATCTGATATCTTTTTTTTTGCGTGCTTTTTTATGTGTTTTCTTCGAAATGCAAGCAGTCTATAGGTAGAATCCATCAGCTGTTTTCTTATGTAAATCTCTTTTATGTTGTGCTGCAGGCCCGATGGGACGAAGAAGGCATATGTTAGGTTGACACCTGACTATGATGCTTTGGATGTTGCAAACAAAATCGGTATCATCTAAATCGTTGGTTTTAGATGTTAGATCGCTTATTCCAGCGCTGTATTCATTTTGTTTTGAGCTAGCCCATTGGAGGATTTGTTATGGATTGAGAAAGGAGAGAACTCTCTGGGTTTTTTTCTGTTGAACACTTAAACTTGTTGCGATGTTTTTATCCCTTCCAGTTTCCTATCTTGGTCATCATGAGCACTTCAATGGTTGAAGTTAATGTGTATGAATCAAATTTTAATATATTTTATTAGTAAATCTGATCGTGATATATATTTGACAAAATTATTGCATAAAATTTCCAACCTAATCATTTTCGATTTTGATTAATTGCTTCCAGATTAGTTAGTTACCTTGATCAACAGATTGATCATTTATGTTGATGGGTGATGAATGAGAGAAATACAGAGAAGAGAGTGTCATCAGTCCACCACGAGGAAACAATGTTGAAGAATCCCACCACCGCTGCTGTCCGCCCACCAATCGCCGCCCACTCCTCGGCTCAAAAGTCATCAACGAAGTCCTCAACTCAACTACCCAATCCCTCGCTCTTCACTACCTCATGCCGGGCTCGCCTCAAGCTCAAATTCCACGCCAAAACCTTCATTTCTCAAAACCCTAATTTATTTGAGGTGCATTTTGACTGGATCCGACCTGGTTTTGAATTCGGCAGATTCGTGAGATCCAGTGAGCGACTATGAAATTCGTGGGAATTGAGAAGTGGGTTTGTGATCAAAACGATAAATTGATTGTAGGGATGTTGTGCAAGAGGTTGAGGATGGCGAAGGGGAGGGTCATTAGGGTTGAGAAATTGGACAACGTGAGGAGGGTCTTCGGGTTTCCAAGGGATTTGGTGAGGAGGGTGGGGGAGAGTTATGGGGATTTTGTTGGGGTTTGTGGGGGAGGTGTGTTTTTTTGAGCTGGTGGGGTGGGAGGAGTGGGGGAAGTCGGTGATCATGGCTAGGGCGGAGGAGGAAGAATGGGTGATGGGGATTAGGGTTAGGCTGGGGTTCGAGTGGAAGTTGCCGAGGGGGTTTTCTATCAGGAAGGAGATGAGGGAGTGGGTTAGGGATTGGATCGAGATGCCGTATGTTTCCCCTTATGAGGATGCCGAGGGGCTTGGCCAGGCGTCTAGGGAGATGGAGAAGAGGACGGTCGGGGTGATCCATGAGTTGTTGTCGTTGTTGAAGAGGATCCCAGTTCCTTTGTTGGGGAAGTTCGAGGAGTATAGGTTCTCCAATGCGTTATTATCGAGCGTGTTTACTAGGCATTCAGGGATTTTCTATATGTCGCTAAAGGGCGGGATAAAGATCACCATGTTGAGGGAGGCGTATCGGGATGGTCCATTGCTTGTGATCAAGAATGAGTTCTTGAAGTTGTTGGAAGAAGGGTGGAAGGAGAGAGAGCTGAGGAGCTGAGGTTGAGAAGGGAAGCTGGTAAGAAGGATGCCGAGTTCATGGCAAATACGAATGACAGCTTGATTGATGAGAAACCAATGGACGATGAGATCTTAGCGCGAAGAGAGTTCTATCATCTTTTTGAGTGCTTGCACTTTACAGTAGAGCTGTGTCCAAGGCGTGGCTGACGCACTCTCTGCTCCAGGAACATCATAGTGAAACATGGGCTCATCGTCGAAATGATCATCGGAGTGAGTTGCAATGTACACTCTGTGACTTGTGCATCTCCATGCAATCCTTTGCACTGGACATGAGTTGTTTGTGAAAATCTGTGCACATTTCCAGGGGCTTTTCAGCTTGAGGAGCTTCATGTGGAGTGTGCTTTTACCGTGGACTACAAATACATGAGAAGTAATTCTTTTCCGGACAGTAGAAAAACTATTTTTATTTAGCTTGGGAAAATCTATTATAACTCAATGGGTAATCTATTATAGCATAGAAGGAGTACTATAAGTTATGCAATCAATGGGTCACTCACGCAACAACAATGCACTCCCTCGTCCAAATATGAATCAGAATATTTTTTAATTTTATTAGTCTTAAAAAAATTAAAATTTTTTCTCTTTTGTTAAATTTTTAATATAAAAAAATATAAAATTAATCTCATTTATTATAATATACTCGTTATTATCTCTCTCATCCGTGATAAAATAAATCTCACTATCAAAAAAATATTTGTTTTTTATTAAAATTTATATAAATTCAGCATTCGTATAAATTCTCATATTGGATAAAAACGTTTTAATAAATATGGGATGTGAGGTGCATAATTTGGTATGAGATAAAGTTTAGGAAGAACAAAGACTACGGCATGGGTTAGAAAGTTCCGGATAATTTGTTTACCTAATCTTGGGACATTTGCATTGGACCAGATTCAGTGTCCAATCTCTCATCCCATATATGGGACCATATGCAAGCTGCCTAAGGTATCATGGTTCAGATAACCTTATTAAAAGACTCCACTTGGAAGATGCTTGCTTTTGCTTGTCAACTTCGTATGAGAAAACCAGTGGGTCTGCAAAACCAAACCAGGAAAGCAACACTACAAGCTGGTTTAGCGGGTTCTTTTGCTCTCTTTTCACCAGAAAACAAGCAGCTGATAGCCTACTCTTTTGCCGTTTAGCCTGTTTTCATGTTCAATGGTTTATGCACAAATCTTTATCAAATCATTGACACATAAAGTCACATTTTACTTAAAATATTACAGCATCTTGATCTTTTACTCATTCAGCACTATAAATAGCTCACTCCAGTTTGCCTCCTTTCATCGCAAAACAAAACAGCAAATTACAACAATTTGTGTGTCCTGATATTGTTTGAGAGGATTGAACTCGAAGAAGAGAAGATGTCTAGCTCTACTGTTGGTCAGGTCATTCGTTGCAGGGGTGAGATTTGATGTTTTGGGTTTCCCCTCCTCATTCTTTTGTTTTTGTTGTTCCTGGTGTTGCAGAAACTGGTTTTCTTTGAATGTTTGTGTCACTTCCTCATCTGGGTAGTGGTCAAACTTAGTTTTAAGATAATGGGTTGTCTTGTTGAGTATTTGTGTCGTTATATTTATGTAGTTGATCTCATATATAATGCGAAAACCACTAATTTTCCTTTTGCTTTCGGCCATCGCATTCTATGAGCTGAGTCTTGTAATCGAGATCTTAACCATAAGGTGTTAGGAATAGGCCGACCTAATATGCAAGACTAGTTTCATCTTATGAGAAAAGTGTTGATTTTCGCTTTGTTTCCGCTAGTTCTTCTCCCCCTTTTCTTTTCTTGTTTTTTTTTTATTTTTTTATTTTAAAGACTTCTCTTAAGATGATGACGTTGTGGTTCTTTTTGCAGCTGCTGTGGCATGGGAAGCAGGGAAGCCCTTGGTGATGGAAGAAGTGGAGGTGGCACCTCCACAGAACATGGAGGTTCGTGTGAAGATCCTCTTCACATCACTTTGCCACACTGATGTCTACTTTTGGGAAGCCAAGGTGACTATAACCCTAGTATCATCGCCGTCGTCTAATTTCAGCTTCAGCATTCTTGGATCATAATTGATTACCTCAATGACTTTGCAGGGCCAAACACCCGTCTTCCCTCGAATTCTTGGCCATGAAGCTTCTGGGTATGTTTACATCCACAAAATCTAGACAGCGAACGTTGAATGGATGATCGTGATCTTATATGGTGTAGTGGTAATGCAGGATTGTCGAGAGCGTGGGCGAAGGCGTGACGGAGCTGAAACAGGGGGATCACGTGCTGCCGGTCTTCACAGGAGAATGCAAGGATTGTGCTCATTGTAGATCGGAAGACAGCAACATGTGTGAGCTCCTGAGGATCAACACTGACCGTGGCGTGATGCTTCACGACGGAAAGTCCAGGTTCTCCATCAACGGCAAGCCCATTTATCACTTCGTGGGAACATCGACATTTAGCGAGTATACTGTGACTCATGTGGGAAGTCTGGCTAAGATCAACCCTGAGGCGCCCCTCGACAAAGTCTGCGTTCTCAGCTGTGGGATTTCTACTGGTAAGGAGAATCACTTTCAGGAACTAATTGATTTCCGAAAACATGAAGTCACCAGTGGGTACAATTAACACTGTTGTATGTGCTCTTGATTGTAGGCCTTGGCGCCACTCTGAATGTTGCAAAGCCGAAGAAGGGCTCGACAGTGGCTATATTTGGCCTTGGAGCTGTCGGACTTGCTGTAAGCATCTTCCCTCTTGTAACACATACTCTAAACTCAAACTTATCTTTGCCTCCTAGCTGTTGCGTATTTTCTTCGTCCCAATAGCTTTGGTTATATGACTTCAGGCAGCGGAGGGTGCTAGAATTGCCGGTGCATCTAGGATTATCGGCGTGGATCTGAACTCAAATAGGTTTGAACAAGGTAAATGGCATTGCAATACCGTACCAAGATATGCTTCACAAGAAAACATCCATGTGATTCATGTTACATAGCAGAACATGATCCTGACTGCTTTTCGTGTGTACATTAACAGCGAAGAAGTTTGGTGTCACAGAATTTGTGAACCCAAAAGACCATGACAAGCCAGTACAAGAGGTTTGTGACCCTTCTCCTCTGCTTCGGTCGATACACACAAACAATGATGCTTCCATGTCTGGAGCTCATATTCTACACATTGATGCGCCCAGGTGATTGCTGAGATGACAAATGGCGGAGTAGACAGGAGCGTGGAATGCACAGGAAACATCAAGGCGATGATATCCGCATTCGAATGTGTTCATGATGGATGGGGAGTGGCTGTTCTTGTGGGAGTACCTAACAAGGATGACGAATTCAAAACCCACCCAATGAACTTGCTGAATGAGAGGACACTCAAGGGTACCTTCTTCGGCAACTACAAGCCCCGTACCGACCTCCCCTTGGTCGTAGAGAAGTACATGAACAAGGAGCTCGAGGTCGAGAAGTTCATCACTCACGAAGCCACGTTCTCTGACATCAACAAGGCCTTCGACCTGATGCTGAAAGGAGAAGGCTTGCGCTGCATCATCCGCATGGACGCATAGGGGCTCACTGGCTTCAACATCACTGCATATGCATATTCCGGGAAATAAAATGCAATAAATTAGACCCATTGACGGTATCACATCATCTGCATGTTCAACATCAATCAGTTGCATATAAGTTTTGTACTTCAGTGTTTGTTTCCCTTGCCATGTACTACAGTCCCCATGCCAATAACATAGATTCTGTTGCTTTTTATACTTCTATTGTCCCTATACTGTTCAACTAGTTATTTCAAATTACAAAATGAACCATGCAGAATAGTTCATTTAACACGGGCCACATTATTTATTAAAAATAAAACAACAATGACGGTCACTATAACTCATGACAAGTTATAGAGGAAGGTAGCCTATCTAATCAGAGCATAGTTTGCAGGGAAAGAATCAGAGAAGCAACAACTGAGGAACTTACTGAAGTGCCCACAAAAAGTGAATGAAAGTTAGATTTCTTGACTCCAATCATCTAAGAGCGGTAATTCTGTAATCTTGCCTGCTACACATTGGACGGGAGAAGGGTCCCCCTTAATAATAGGAATCAGTTTTCCTTCATATAAGCTGTTCGTAATCCACGTAGCCGGCTGCAAGAATTGACTAAAGCTTAACAACATTGAGCTGCACGATTAGTTTGGTAAGGATTCAGGAAATACTTTAATTACAATACCAAGTTCTGCACATACCAGAATAGGTATCTCGAGCTCTGTAGCACATGTCCTCAAGTGGCGTGATACAGACATTTGATTATCTGTGACTATAACCCCGAGAGATATCTTCTTCTTTTCTAAACTTTGAAGCATCCATTGAAGGGATTTGAATATACATCCATCACCATGCTATGTGAGGAAAAACAATGCGAAGGTATGAATAAAATTCCCATGCAATCTAAAGAGTGCATTTTTTGAAGTAATTTATGATCTGACAAGACATAACTTCATCAGCAACGCAATGGAAAGCAATGACTGAAAATTAATGACAGGCTCAGCTGAAAAATCTATGCATTATCTTGTATTTACAATAGCTATGCAAAATGGTAACCGAAAACTACATAGGGAATTCTTCTTTACTGACCCAATTATTGAGAGAAGCAAAGAGTTCCGTACAAAGAACCGCATGCTCATAAGATAAGGTAACATACGAAATATTGCCGGAGGTGGGTGCTACAATAAGCTCATTAACAGATACCCTTAAGATGAGTTAACCATGAAGGTACAGCTATGAGATGTATTTACCTTGATTACTTTGTCCATCTTAGAGCAAAAGCTATCACTTCCAATAACCATGATACCGACTTTATCAAAGATATACCCATCCCTGCAAGCAGACTTCCCAATCCTGTATCGCTTCCGACTGGCCTGATTTGCCAATATCATGTACCTGGCAAAAGAGAGCAGAAGATCCAGAAGATAAAGCAGTAGTACCTCTTCGAGGAAAGTTGTAAAATAAGCTTTCGTTACTAGTTTGGACCCGGCAACTTTAAAAAATTTATACGGTAAAAACGATCTATTGAATTAAGTGACTTGATATCCAAACGGTTTTAATTACAATTTACAACTCATTCTAAACTAGGAAGCAAAATAAACATCATAAAACATTGAAAATGTTAAAAACGTCATAAAAACAATTTAATTCTCTTAAAAACAAATGAAAAGCTTCAAAAACAAATGAAAAAGACTAATAAACACCATAAAATCTCAAAGCACTTGAAAAAGCATGAATCTATCAATATAGCATTGAAAAACCAGTGGAAACAAATATATAACTTGACCATACATAAGAAGACTATAAAATTTAGTGGTGAAAAAAGCTCACTACTCATTTCAAAGAATTCTGATTTATCTTCTTTTTTTAAAGTCTGCTTTATCTTGTATTTATTGCAAAACAATGAGTGCTCAAATTAACATATCAAGTAGGAAAAAGAATCATTTTGTGCAAATACCAAGTAGCATTGCTCAAATTTGAGAACCTTGCTTACTTATCAGGCAGTAAGACTGAACCAGCTTTGACGGAATCGGTTACCCATTTAACTCTCAGGATGAAGGCATTAACAGCACATCCATACAAGAATGTTGTGGTTTGAAGCTGCAAAAAGCATGAGAAATTTTAATCCTAGACAACAAGAAATAAGAGATCACAGCCATAGGAGGGAGGCAGCTTACTACTGCTATAACAAAATGAAAGAAATAATAGGAACTTGAGGAGCTTAAAAATAATGAGCTCAGTTATGTACAGATGCGGGGAATAGGGTTTAATCACTAATGTTTTTAAAGAAGAAAAGGAGCAGAGAAAATGAAATTCAAGAAGCTCCAGGACACTCGGAGTAAATTTGGCATCCAATGCATTCATGCGTGCAACTAGAGTAGCGGAATGCTCTATATGAGGTTCATATGTAGATAATGGTGGGAACAAGAATGATCATCAATTCATCTCAGCATCAACATGCCAACATCAAGCATAATATCTTAGCAGATGCTCCATGATGATAGTAGAATATGAACCACATCCACATCAACATCAAGTGGGAGTTTTATTTACAGTACAAAGCTTCCAGTTATAATCCTAAACAAAAGTTCTTCAATTTTTTCTTTTTTTGAACATGAGCAGCCAAGATGAACGAAAGAAAACTACTTCTTGACCTTTAACAAAAAAATCTAACTTGGACGCTAATTCGTCATTTGCTTTCTTAGCTAGCCCCAATACTTGGGAAAGATTGTCGTATCAAAAGGTGGACAATAAAGCTAAACCAAATGATGTGACACCAAACTTGCTTGCATGAAGAATTCTGCAACTAATTTGGAGTATTTCTCAGAGCACATGTCAAACAACTCTTTGTTGCAACACTAATAACAGCCATACAGGTCCAACAAGGATGATGAAAGGGTATGGAGCGAATACAGGTGCGATTTCAAACTAAGTTGCACTGAACATTAAACATGCAGAAAACCCAGTTCCATACCAAGCAAGACATCAATTTGAAGGAAGAGAAAAGCATGGAAAGCACCAAAAAGGTTAGCAGGGAACTTCGGAGCTCAGAGACTAACCTTTTTGCTAGACAAAATAACAGGGAGTTGACGAGAATCAGATCCCAGGGATGTTGTCCGCCTTGGACCCATGGAAGGTATATCAGAAAGGACAATGCCACCATGAATCCTCAGTAGCCCTTCAATTTCGTTCTGCTTCGCCAATGAAAAGCCAGTGAGCAGAAACTCAAGTCCTTGAAAAACTAATCTCCTCCTTTTGCCCTTATTGTGACGATTTCTGAGAAGATCTTTAAGCTCTTGGGATCCCATGCACTGATTTTGGTTCAAACGCCCTTGTCTTTTACCATACATTGACCCTAAAATACAGATATCAACAAGCTAAAAGGTGAACTTTGTTATCACATATCTTAGGTATCACTCAAACGGTGAGTATAATCCTTACCAATTTCATGTGCCACTGGTAATCCTACGAAGGTCCTCTGTTTTTCACGGCTTACATCGACTTCTGAGAAGCGAACTCGTTTTCTAGGAACTGGAGTGTCAGCACCCGTTATATGTTGCAGATGAGGATTCACAAAGAGTGCTCTCTGAGTATACTTCTTATTAGATTCTAGTTCCAAATTTCCCTCAGGGCCTCTGGTACAGACATCAGCAGCAGGAGGTTGAGGAACCTGAAGCTGGCACTTTTTCCTACTGGGTTCGACAAGAGGCATAAGCTGATTATCCTCAATGGGGGCGATAATTTGTACACCACGTTCTGTAGCTGTTGTCAGAGTATTCCTTTGACTACTCATCATTTCCAAAGGATTTTTGGCAGCGAAGGTAGGAAATTTTCCTTCCTTTTCTGAGGACGAAGTATTTAAATAGGATACCAAAGGTTGCTGTTTTATCGCATCTTTACTGGATAAGTTGGTCTGGCCAAACAGTTTCTCATGGGAAAGCACACTAGGATTGTGTTTTTTATGGTTCACCAAGTCTACATGAGGACTCCCCCCCTCTAGACAGGACTTTTTGCTTGGAAAGCCAGCGCTATATGCCTTCAGAGAGCTCAGGTAGCTGTGGACAATAGGCTGAGTATCAGGGTCAATATCACTGTTCGCCTGATTTTCCTCGTCAACAGCTCCAGAAATATGAAATGGAATCGGTGAATTTCCTGCTTCATTTTTGAAATTTTTATTCCTAACTTTCTTACTGCTCAGCAGTCGATCCATATTATTCTCACATGGAGGCGTATTCTGTGTACCAATGCTACAAGGTACAATCGAACAAAGAGGATCAATGTCAGACAAGCTAGAATCTTTTGAGCCTTCAGAACAAATGAATGGCCGACCATTCTTTGTCCCACATGGATTCCCCGAGTGTGATCCAGAAGCGCTAAGGAGCATGTGATGTTTATGCAGCTCGGAGTTTTCACCTACCGGTGGCTCACGATTATTCATCCTAATTGAATCAGCAAACTGTGTCTTTGATTCAGGAGCCTGAGAGCATTTATCATAGTCCTTCACAAAAGAGTATTCATCTGTAGCAGCACCAGCAGAATCCAGGAGATGCTGGAAAGGACCAACTAAAGGCTTTTGGACGCTGGAGCACTCGATGTGGGCTGAGTTCTCTTCTGGAGCATCCATTGCAGATTCTGAGAGATTGCTAGTCACCACAACTAAAGCCTTGGGTAAGCTTTTAGCCTTCTTGGATCTTAGTCTAACCAAAGCATCTCCTTCCTCCATAGTGAAAAAAAAAAGGAAGAACAAAAAAGATTAGACAAGCGTCAGACAAAAATATCTGGTGTTTCACATCACTCATCCACTAACCAAAGTTTTCCCTTCCGTTCCTCCAACCTCAAAAGAAAAATTAGCTTTTAAATAATCATGTAGAAAGGAAATCGCCGGGGAAAAACAGTTACCATTTATCTTTAAAAGTATTTTGATACCATGTTCTTTTACCTGTGGAAATGCCGTATCGTCAAATTTTCCTGGATGAAAATTATTTGTGTGATGGCTGTCATGGTTTGCAGGGACACAGATGAAATCTGTAGATGGTTTATTGCATAACATCCTTTGGTTGTCTCTGCGAACATAAACTGGTAAGTCCTTGGTTGTCTTATGTTCACTTTCAATTTTCTTGTCCTCTTCAGGAATAGAATGAGGAACAGGAGAACCTTTGGTATGAGATTTGGCTGAATCATTAACAAAAATATCATGGGATATATCAATAGATAGTCCCACATCAGAATAGGCCTCTTCCATAGAGGAGCCATCCAAGTCGGAAAGGACATCACAACTTGCACTCTCCCCAGTTGCGCAGCTCTTGTCCAATCCCTCTACCCGTGCTTTCTTGAGCCGTAAGGAAAGTTCAACAATTGCTGTACCTGGTGAAATTTCTGTGTATAATTCACTCTTCAATAACTCGTGTATGACAAGTGCCTCCGATGCAACAACAGAGAGTTCAACAGCATCATCTATTTCACTGTCATGGGAGTCTTCTTTGTTGATATTTTGCTCCTTTCTGAGCTCTACACTCGTGGCGCTGTCAAAAGTGGCATGAGCTATATTATTTGTTGTTCTATATTTTGAAGCTGAGCGAGACAAACCAGGGCCTGGAAGGCCATGATCTATATTTGATTGTCTGGCTTCGATAAGGCCAACTGATGAATTTACTGGTTGTATTGGCGGGTTCAACTTTTCTCTATCTGCTTGGGAAATGCCCATAAGAAGATTAGAAATAGCTGATGAAATCCCATCAGTCGAGAGATGCAGGTCAAATTGACACATCTGTAAAGCAGGAGGGGCAAAAGGAAAGGGGTGTGGTCAATTATAGGATCATGAATCTGTTAAAGCACAATTCTTGAACATAACTAACACAGGTAGAGAGGCAGCATACTTTAAAGGATAAAAACAACTAACAAGCTAAAGGAAGAAACCGTCAATTCAGCTCTATTACATCACATAATTCTAGAAATAACTCTATGATCACAAATCTAACAAGATATGTTTCGTTTGGCAAGTGTGGTGTCTTAAAAATGAAATTATTTTCCTCATGACAAGAATGATCTCTGAAGTCATTTTTCACGCAAAAACCTACTAATCAAATTGGGTCGCAAGTAAAAGACTGCATGTTCTTCTCAATAGCAGCATTCATATGTCTCATTCATCTATTCAAGCAGATATATCTGGATATACAGGCCAAGCAAAATTTTCCCGACCTCACCCCAAGAAAGGTAGAGTCCACAATTAGAAAGTAAAAAGAGCGCACCTTTCTGCTAGATATAGAAGAACAGCAAGCAGCTGAGTAGCTATCTCCAGACAGCAAAAGATGATCACAGTACCATCCACTTCCTCTGTTTGACAAAATATTTGGATCCTCAGTTCTATTTTCCCCTTCCAACGGAGCGGCATCCTGCTTGTTTGCACAAGGCCAAGTAAAGAAGGACATGTCAGGCATCCTTGCAAGTTATATGCAACAAAACAAAAAATGGCCACTTTATAGTTGATGCTCTTCTTCCCTTTAGTCCGAATAAGAGTAAACTCCACGACAACTCCTAGCACTTGATAGTGGCTAAGTAACCAAAACAGAATGAATCATAATCAAGGATAATCTGTTAACCTAATCTTTGGTTCATGTTGCTAAAGAAACCAATGATGGACAGTCACTCCAATCTACGTACTTCGTTAGAGCTTAAAATCTCTACTTTATGGACTCAAGTAAAAAAATTTGATCATTTTAGTTGGGCAATCGGGAAAATGCAGCTCACAACCTCTAACCGCAGGGACAAATTACTGAGTCAAACAACAAGATTTTAATCTCCAACCTCCTCCGTCTAGTGGACCAAAGTAAGCATAATCCTTATACAAGATTGCTTGTATTATCATTTATCAATCCCATTCTACTCCTATCCAGCGTACATCTCCACAATCACAAGGATTTCTAAACCATACTAATCACGATCTAACCTTCCCTATGAAGCGTGCACCGCAAATGACACACTGGAGTGTGATACCTAAATTCCACTATTTTTATAAAACAACTCAGGCAAACATATATCGGAGAATGTTATGATCTCAATAAACCCTCCAACAACAATTGCACACAAATAGAATAACAAAAAGCAAAACAACACCAAAACCTTCAACACTCGATCCCACGTCGCTCGACAATCATCCTCACTCAACCTCTCCCTCTTCTCCTCCTCGTCGTCCATCCCCGCCACGTGCGGCTGAAGCCAAGCCGGAAGCCACGCCGCATCCTGCAACAAAACCAAACCAAAATCCCCAATTCATAAACCAACCAATTGTATCGAAGACTGAAATTGAAGCGAGAGGGATTTGAGGAAACTGTTAGGGTTCAAGGTAGAGAGAGAGAGAGAGAGAGTACATCGGAGAATTGGGGAGGACGAAACCCTAGGCTTGCCATGGAAGCCAAGAAGCGAGTGTCGATGCTAATGGGGTGTGTTGGAGGCTGCCGTGGCGGGTAGACACATTCTGCTTGGCGCCAAGATTGTAACACCAACATATAAACACATCGGGAGTTGTTTGTGTTGCGAGGGGTCGTTAACTCGTTGTCCCAAGTCTGAAACTCTATTCAGATTAAAGAAAACTTATCCATAAAATATTAGAAAACGTATTAATTATGAAAAAATCTCACTTGTTTTTTTAAAAATATATTGATTATAAACATTCATTGATTACATAAAAACCTCATTGACGATAATGTGTTTAATAGTTTTTTGTTTACTTTTAATTGAATTATGTATAGTCAATTAACTGCTTACAGCATAAATTATTTTCCCTTAGAAAATCTCAATGATGTTGCCTGAACTATCAAGTTACAACGATTGTTGGAGTAGTTGTCAAGCACATAAAGATGATTTGGGTAACACCTGAGACCTAAAAGGGAAGCAAGGGTGTTACTCAAAGCTATTCGCTTAGTGGTTTGACGACAAACGTCTTTCCAGGCATAACTAACTACAGACAATGTATTGATATACATGTCTATGACAGTATTTGAACTACCGATCATGAGACTGCACTGGTTATGTTTATACTAGTCGGCTTTGATATCGAACATGAACAATACATACATGTTTGCAGCATTGCCTGCATCAATGCAGACATGAAACATTTCTCTAGGCTCATTCGAACCTCTTGCATATCGATCAGTGTTAATTCGTTCATACAGATATTTTTTACTCGTTCACTTAAGCAAATTTACATACCCGAAGCTGCATGCCTGTCAAAAAACGGGTCTCTACAGGATCAAGAAAAATCTCCCATGAGCTCATCGAAAAGTAGTTCCTCTATCTCCTTGCCCATGCCATCAATTTCGCCCGCCAAATCCATCCAGTTGATATCGCTTTCCATCACACCTTCATGTGTTCTATCCATCTCGATCTTGACCACCTCCTGCCTCTTCAATAATCCCCACAATTCCACCTGAAGCATGTCCGTGTCCCAAGGAGGAGCAATGGTCTTCTTCCGGCGGTTGGTCCATGGATGTGGATCACTCGCCTGGTTTAGGATTTCAGCCACTCCATGACTAATTCGGTCAAATAGAAGCCGCCTCTCCATCCTTGAGCAAGTTTCAGCTAAGCCAGAGTGTTTCTTCTCAAGCTTCTCGAATACATGTGGAGCGACAAGAGATCCAACAGGGTCACATGTTGAGCCTAGTGTTTCATGGTTGAAGTCGTCAAAGCCAAAATGGGATAGCACATCAAGGAAGTAGGAAGACACCCAGCGGCCTTCATCACAATCAACAAATCGTCTAGCTTCTAAAAGGACACTGGATACCTCTCCAGGATCTTCGTCACATGGCATTGGTATGGGTCCTTCATTGTAAGCTTGGGTTTCTTGCTTCAGAAGTTGAAGTTGCATACGCAAGCCTGGTACAAAATTGATTACAAGGAATCTGATGAGATGACAGATAGCATGAGAACAGGAACAATATAATGAACTTCGTACTTTACTATCTATCTATCTACAGGAGATAAAAGATTCTTTTTTTAAGGAGAACTGAAATTCACAAGACACGTAGTACGAGAAATTCAGAGATACGAGTTCCGGAATCACCAAACAGAATTGTTCTGAATTCTGACACATGGATAACAGCTACCTTTTCGACCATAATGTTACACCGAAAATGCATTTAGGTGATGTGCTTTCATGCATGTAGGGGAAAATAAAGAGTAGGAGAGCAAAATTACACTCAGATTATCCTATAGAGGAAGAAGCTTAGTTCCTCTAAACGATAAAACAAAATACCCACCGTTGGAGAACACAAAACTGAATTTCCACAGTGCAGTGAGTGTGGATTTACACCAAAGAAATGAGTTTGGTCTATTCGCCAGACACGCATAATCATTTTGATCACCGGTTTGAATCTCCACAGATAAAACTACAGGATTTATAAGGTACTGTACACTATCTCTCTCCTAAATTAGCCAAAATGAGAAATTTGTCAATAGATCTATCTTTGCTCAAGACCGTACATCTGCAGTAATTGCTGCCTAAATGTTACTACATTACTAAGACTGGAGATGTTCAGGAATTTTAGGACGATAAAAACCGATGCCATTTAAAAAAAAAAAAAAAGAAGAGCAAATCCATCCTGTATCTTCAGCACAAAGTGTATGATACTCTTTGTCACGAGATGAAAAAAAGAAAGTATTGTCACCGTCATAAAGTCATGTTGTATAAGAGCAAATCAAATCATCCAAAACACCATCTTTGAAGAAGAATGAAGCAGAACCAAACTCATGAAAGATTACGCACCAGATACTAAAACTCTGTAATGATAGTATTTACCTTGAAGATCTGCACTGACTCTTTCAAAACAATCAGAGTCAGATGAAAGATCATCTTCGAAGGAAGCTTCCAGGATGGAATTTGGACTTGGCTGATCCGCCTCCTTAACTGCTCCCAGTAGTTGGGATTCAGCTGCAGGATACTGCATAGAACTCGTGTCTTCTGTTTCGCCCCTCTCAGATGGTTCCTGAAATATCAACCATTAGCCAATCATGTTTAGTGAACCACTTTATGATGGAAAATACAAGATGAGAAACGGAACAAACTTCACCAAAGTATTATGACCAGTAAAGATGTTTCAAAATAGTAGGGACTGTTAGTCCAGTGTGTCTATTACATAGCCTTACATGTCACAGTACAACGTTCCACTGATAGACCAATAACCATGAGAGGTGACCTTCTTTAGTTAATGCTATATGTTCTTTCTGGTGATGATTTACAACGGATATATGTCTTCAGAAAATCAGGGCAGGGCACTAAAATATCAATGAGTAAAAGAAGACTATAAATGCAGACATGGCAAAACAGAACGAACTAAACAGAACTCCAGATTTCACTAAAATAAATCTCTTACACTATTAGCAAGATCGATATTCAATTTTGAAGCATATAAAGATGCAAGCATTCAATTACTGGCATTGTTCATACATGTGACATAGTAAATGAGGAACAACAAATGGAAACAAATCCAGGAGACAAAGATGCCAATTACGGGGACCCTCCCATTAATCAGAAGTTCACAGAATGGGGACAATGAGCATGCTTTGTCACTCAGCATCACCATTAATTGTCTAAAATTCCAACTTCCACAACAAGAAGTTGAGGAGGCTCAGGAACCTCCCTCACGTCAAGAAACTCTTCAACCTTGGCCCCTTGGCAACTATGATGCTTAGAGCCAAGAAAAAGACCAACTAGGGTTCAAGGGGTATCAGGGAATAACAAGGGAGACTTGTGGATGATCAATCCATTCATGAATAATTTTATTGTTTAACCAATCCATTCAAATTCTGTTTGGTTAACCCATAAGCTCCCTTCTTACTATGGTTTTGTTCCAGGCTTTTAAATGTATATGTGAAGGGCCAAAGGCAGTAGAGACACAGGAGTATCTAATAGACAATGTTCAAAACAGGAAGGGTGATGTAACGCAATAGAATTACAGCAGAAGAATAAGTAAAGTTATCACTTCAAAACTAATCAAAGGCAATAAAAATCGCAATACATTTGATTGAGCATACTGCATCTTTATCAGCTAGCAGATTCTTATTGAACCATAGCAACTCCTTAGCGAACAGTAACTATCAGAATCATGTCTGCATGGGAAATGGTATTTTGTGCATAATGCACAATGCGGACATCATGAATACTAGAGTGGCAAACGTAAAGATCAAATAAATGATACTCTTATGCTCAGTTACACAACAACAAATCAGGAGTTCCAGTCATGACGGGCTATGAAAAACGAGATGTAAGCCGTCATATCTCAATAGTATATAACAGAGAGATTGTTTCCTGGATATCCAATACTCGAATTTCATAATAATTCAAAGGTGTATGCATCCCTTCTAAAAGAATCATTGACCAGCAAAACAGTGTTGCAGAGTGCAAAAGTAGCAGTATCTCGTGCTCAAGGATTCCAAAAAGGAATAGCAAATAAATTGGTGAAGAATTACTTGAAGGTGGTAAACATGACAGGTATCTTAGGTTTCCACTTTCAATTCATAACGAATAAAACTGGGCTACAACTAATCAAACTCAGCGGATCAAGGGCCTAGAAATGGTTTCACAGTAAACATTCAGTCCCATACCAAAAAGTCAAACAATGGTAAACGCATTGCATAACTCCATGAAGAGACAACGTTATCATAATTAAGAAGACAAGAATGCTACCAACTAACTGTGATTTGGAACAACCCAAATAGTATGAAAACAGAATAAATCCCATCTATTGAAGTAAAATTTCCAGAGACTAAATGACGATGAATGCAGCACCGTTGCATCCGGATATGCTGTTCTGCTTTCTTTTTATTCTGTTCAATGTTAGAGGAGTGGGGTTTGAGATAGAAGTGACACATTTACTACTTGAAAGATGGATTTCAAGCAACATTATAAGTAAATCAAGTCAGTAGGAGGGATATAGTTATCAAACCTTGTTCATGTGCTCGTGTAAGTCAGTACTGAGAGATTCATCCTGTGCCAGCATATCTCTAGGATTGTCCAGGCCTGCAACTTGTGTATATGAGGGAGTTAATGGTTCCGGAAAATCCCTGCATTCCAACCCCACCACCTCATCAATGATCAAGCACGCATCCATAGCTCTTGTAGGTGTCTCTGAGATCACAGCTTTCACATCTGGGGAATCATCATCTGCAAAGCTACTGCGTTTTTCATCCATGCTTGAATGGAGCTCGGCAACATCTCCAACACCCCTCTCATGGTGACAAACAGGGCCAGACCTCTTGCTGCGGGCTTTAATACGTGCTGAACTCCTCATTGTCTTATCTCTACGTCGACTGTGCTCCTTTGGAATGATAAAACTTTCAGGTACAAGGGCTTTATGTCTCCTGCTGGTTTTGGGATGTATACGGTGTTCAGAAGAAGCAGGAAGAGACCTGGACCTCGATAATCCAATAGATCGATCCTTCCATCCATCTTTACTGCTGATAGTTAAACGAATAGTCGATCCTGACACGCCAGTTCTCCTACTAAATCTGTAAACCGCATCTTGAGCACTGATTGCTTCCATGTTTGACAGCCTTGTATCAAGCTCAGGAATAGCAAGCATTTCTCCCAAGGTGCTTCCCTTGCCGACTAGTTCACTTTCACGAGAGCTGCGAGTCATCTTCCACCTTTCAGACAGTCTCTTCTTGGCCTCCATGATAACAGATGTCTCAGAATATCTAGAACTTGATGCTTCATTGCATGCTCCCCGGTGCAACATCTCAGGTAACACAGTAGCTCCATCCGACTCATACGAAGAGTCATTCCCGGACATATCATAAGAACTTTCATCAGCAGAATATCCTTTGTATCCATTCAGAGACACATTCAAAGAGCCCTGTTCTAATTTTTGTTTCATTCTCTGGGTGACTTCTCTAGCCATTTGTCTAGATTCTCGACAATCAATTTGAGACATATCCAAACCATCAGCCACTAATTTCTTGCGCCACAGCTCAATATCCCTACGCCTGTCATGCCTTTCCTTGCAAGCCGCAAAGTCAGACAGAAGATCATGAGAACAACTATTTGTACTCTGCAATTTTGCAAGATTTGGTTTCAAAACAACGATTTTATCAGGTATCAAACATGGATTTTCTAATCTTTCTGAAGGATAATGGGACAATATTTGAAAGCTGTCATCATGCTTATGGCAGGAGCGAATCTGAATCCCATCCTTATGTTTATGAGAAAAACTAATATCAATCTTCCTCGAAGCTGCCGATCCTGACTGACATCCTATTGCATTGATATTGTGCTTCAATGCGCCAGAATGCAAGCATCTATCATGCTCCCTGCGGTGCTCGCCGGCATCATGCAGGTATTGCAGATGCTTTGCACACAAGGAATCAGGTTGGTCCGCATACCTCAGCAACACATCTTGGTTAAAGCCAAGCATCTCAAAGGCATCACTAAATTCTGTAGTATCACTAAGTCTTTCATACGTCGAAAGCTGCTTTACATCCATGAAATTTTTCCCATGAAAAGCAACATCTTGACTTTTCCTTCTATTAAAGGACACATGAGATGAACTGCCGTCGCCAAGAATCTTTGAGCTCCCAGCTACTTCATAAACATCCCTACACTGTTCTTGCTCTTGCAAACTCCTGCGTTGCTGGTTCTTGCCATATTTGTGAGATGCACTGGACCCGACTTTGAGGCTGTCACTATTATCAGAAGTCTTTTTATGCTGCTTGTTAGCATTCCGCTCAGGAGGTGGGAGTATGTCGAGTCCCATCAATCTGGCAATGACACTGGGCCGCCTTCTGGACTCAATGTCCCTTGACATCTCATCTTCTAACAATTTCTTCATCACGGTACCAGTCAGAAGTCCAGAAGTGTGCTGCCCCAAGTGTAGCGTGAGCTTCAGTAGGCAATATTGACAATGTATTCATCAATAAAGGAGAAAAAAGAAATGCAGCCACTGAAAGAAATGCAATCAGGAAATCGAAATTTATTCTATTCGGGATGTAAAATAGGCAGGAATATGGACTTTATTCGGAATGTAAAATACGCAATTGAATTGTACCGAAAGGAAATTACTGGATGGTTTTTTTTTCCTAAAACAAATGCGAAATACTTTGTCATAACATTTGATAGAAAATGTCAAACCAATACAAATATTCAAGCAATAAGCATATGAATATGAAAATGGTTGTTAGAACACAACAAATCTGCAGGTAAGGATAACGGATCAAACTACTCTACAAAAAGTAGGGAGAAAAGAACAGGCTACTGTGATTGAAAGCACTTGCTTTCATGTACCTTTCGTGCAACCTTTGGATTCAAATTTCAAAGTTGAGATGCAAGCATGACTGTGTTCTATGCCTTTCAGAAAAATAGTTAGCTGCCTCAGCTCAAATGGAAGGAATGAAAAACCTTTCTCCATCAAAATGAACTCATTTGAAACGAAAACATGGCATGTATACTGAAAGTATATTGTTCGGCCAACGACACCAACCAAATAGCACTTAAAAGTTCCAATAAATAAGGGATAGGACCAGGCTAATACCAGATCGTCCTCCCTAGTTATGCTCGTACTCCGTGAGCTTGAATTGAACCCCGACTTGGTAGTGCCGTATTCTTTCTTTCCTTCTTCTTGACCTGAAAAAAAGGACAACCCAGCAAACAAAATGTGAGCTAACCAAAACATGCCATCATAAACAACAAAGAAGTCAATAATTAAACCACAAAACTTGCATACAGATCCCCAGATCAATAATAAATCCCACTACATGGAACTTCAAAAGATAGAAATCGCAGGCATTGTTCGACAGAAATTCTTGAATTCAACAAGAGAATCAATCAAATTCTATATCTAATTATGTAAAAGGAGAATCTTATGAATCAAACCCCAAGAGAGGAAAACAAAGAAGCAAATTGTTCTATTTGGCCTGAAATGTAAAAGCTGAGTCAATGAATTGGGACCATTAACAATGAAAGCAATTAACTACAGGAAAGTAGAATTGCAGAGCTTGATCAACTATCTAGATGAAAAGAGAAAGATAAGTAATAAATAAAGCTACAAAGCATAATCACTGCCTAGCTAGATCCATTGAGTAATGAGACAAACTAAAACATGCAGATCCCCACCACACCAAAAAGGTAACAAAAGCCAACTCCCACCATTTTTAGCTACTTCAAAATGTTGGCTCAGCCCAGCTCCCACCCAAACATGTCAAAATTGCAAGATTCATATCAGTCATGTTCACATACAATATACAATAACTCTATCAAAAATCCAAATTATCGAAAAAAACCTGAACAGCATTATATCTTAAAATTAACATGCAGGCAAGCCAAAAAAACAAACTGCGTCTTAACATGAGGATCTAGGAATGCACTATATACACAACTCGGCCATCTCCCAATAGGTCAAGAAAGACGAGATATCCATAAACTTCCCTGGTGCATACAACAAAGAGTAGGTTCGTGATGCCCTCATGACAATAAACATAAAGATGCGATAAAATGTCAATAACATAACAATATCACACTCAACGAATCTGATTCACAACACACATATCAAAAACACACCAAAGAGAAAACCTTTTCGAGCTCGATTAGGTTCCACACTTCCCACCTCGAATTTCCTCTCATTCGCCGCAGCAACCTCACTCGATCTTGACGAATCCCTTGAGCTCGATCCACTCCTTCCCCTCCTCCTCAGCCTCTCCATTCTCCAAACAATCACAGACCCATTTCCCTAAACCCCAAAACTCAACCACCCAAATGGGATTTCCGCAAGAGATTTCAAGTTCAAGCAATTTGAGTGAAACTTGAGATCACAAATTGAGCGAACTCAAAAGGGACAGATTAGCGAGAACCTCGAGAGTGAAAAACAGAAAAGGGCCCATCACGTCAAATCGCATCTACTCCATAAATTATGCAAAACCCATGGTGAAAAATCACAAATTGATTTCTGGGTCGCGATTCAAATTTCAAATATAGAATGCGAGATGGAAGAGAAAAGACAGAGACAAGAGAGTGAACAGTTTCACAGAATCCACGCTCTACTACTGGAGGGTTAGAGATAAGAGACACAGTAACAAGTTAAGACACGCCGACATATACATCAAGAAACTTAAATTTAAAGTTGATTAAAATACTCAAATCTGTTTAATGTTTTTGAAGTCACGGGGAAACTGAAATCAATAGAACAAAGATTCATGAGGATGTGAAGAGACTGTAAGGGTAATGGAAATGTCCGGGTATCCTTCGTTATTGTTGTATAACAACAACTGCAATCCAACAATAAGGGAAAAAAAAAACACCTCACATATTTTTTGGTACTTGATTGCAATCCAAAGACGCTAATTGAACACAGCACAAATCCTGTTTATTTTTAATATTTTTTCAGTTTATAAAAAATAAAACATATAATATTTTATATTATTTTTTATATATAAATATAAATTTTGTTTTCATATTAAATCACGTCTAATCGTTCTGTAAAGATCGAATTACGTAACTAACATAATCATTGATGTTTCATGACAAATTTATAAAAAATTACAAATCGTCATTATATACATGTCAAATTTTATATAAATATATATATTTGATAAAAAAATTATTTTTTAATAAGACAAAAAGAATAATAGCTATCTGAATAGGATAGAAATGAGAGCCACCAATGGTAGATCGCTATTCGCTGTGGCAATGAGGCTGGTAGCGCATAATGCTGCAACACACACATACTACTCTTTCTTTTTGGGTGTGGTTAGTATTGTGAGATTTATATTTCGAGTATGAAAATTTATTGGCAAGGGCCTGACGTTGCGGGCAGGGAAGGTCATGCTGTCCATGTGATACCTTCCTACTTCCCATCGTCCAGTTGGACATGATGATCATAACTTAAAAGTCACACTCTCTGGGTTCAACGTTTTTTGATAATCCAATAATCTTATTAAATAAATATAGGATCGAAGAAAATGAAATTTTGATATCGTAATAATGTCTTAGTTCTCATATCATATCACTTGTTTGAGCATCATTTATAATGATTTGTTTGAACATTGAAGTTTTTTAACACACTTATGAACGATCAAGATAAAAGTACTTTATCACTAGAGTGAATGGATTGGACTGTGAAACATTCGCTAAGATAAAAAACATTAGGGAATCTAACTTTCATGTGGGGGCTTTTCTTATCTCTTTTGACAATTTCAAGCTACATTTGTTTACGGAAGCATAATGGAGTACAAATTTGGGGCTAACATATTTACTAGTACTATTGTTAGGTCCAATACCACAACACTTATAACACCTTTTTATAATCTAACCATGAATCCATGATTGGCTAAGTTGTTGGGCCTGGAGCATGTATTGTCGTGATTCTATTAAAATAAAGGGAACATGTTGAGTATAACATGGAATAACAATCACTAATGTTTACCCCCATTTGTCCAAACCCAATGCATGTTATGTTAGACTTATGAAGAAAAACAGAGTCTAATGGCAAAGTATAGAAGAGCAAATTGAGGAAATTTCTATGATTCTGTCACCGTGTCGGTGTTCTGGCATTCTACACGAATGGATATTCACCGGTTTCGGCCACCAGCTTTCTATCTACTTGTGCGACTTTCTACAAAATATAAATGAGAAAAAAATATAAACTTAGTTTTACATGCGAAACGATCAACTTCATAATTCAAGAGAACAACGGCAGTACTCAAACTAAATATCAATAGTATCAAAAATCTTTGTAGACCTTTACTTATAAGGAACCGAATTTTCTGATACCTGTATCAATAATCTGTTGGTATGGCTCGCATAAATCCTACCCCAAAAGAGAATAGCCTCCATCGATTTGTCTAACTTGCATACGAGCATTCCCTCAACTGATAGACCGCACGAAGGGATAAGAATGTATTTAGCAAGATTGACATAACACAGATAAATGTGCTTGCTTGAACAAATCATAAGAAGATCAAGCAATGTTCTTATCAAGTTACTACTATGATCCAACTAACATGAAGATTGAATGCGACACAACCAAGAATCCTTAAGCCATTTTATATCAGATGATATGGCCGTGACAACAAAACTCTACAGCTTTGTGAACCCATGCAATGCAATTAACTAATTGAAAACATCAGATTAGGTCAGACCGGAAAACATCGGACGCTCGATAGAGCTCACTTCATTACGATCACATTAATTCAAGTCGTCCGAAGATCCCAGCCAGGACATTGCATGAAAAAGCAATCGTCGCACATCATGAGCGCAGTGACTAAGGAAGCATAAGGAAATGAAATAGTACTCAGGTTTCCGCCATCACAGCAGCTCATAAATGGCCATTTCCACTTTGACGCATACTAATTACTAACACATCAATTCAGCATTGAAACTTCTTTCAACTCCCACATTTGGGCAAAGGAGCAGCAAGATATCAAATAAGATGGGAATCCATAGATTGCGTAATAACATTAGAAATAATGTCAAATTGTAGACTCTGGACTCCGATACGATAGTGGGCAGCCTAAAAAACACAAAATGGGGTTTCAAACAGAAACAACATCCAAGCACTCAAGTCTTAACATGAAGGTTCATATAATGATAAGAGCGACACACTGAAACGGGTCACAAAAACAGCAATTGGTCTACAGTAACCAGCTAGTAACCAGCACCGATCTGATTCAAGTAACAGCCAATAAGCAGCAGCAGATCTTCAGGCGTCAAATACCGAGTACTACACCGCCGAAGAAATCTGCAGCATCTGCGAAGATCAGGTAGAGGAAAGTAATGAGCAAGCTTAAGTCAAATAGAGACCAAGATCCAAAATAAGAATATGAAACAAGCATAGGCAGAAAGATGCTGAACTACGTGTTAGCAGACAGTATACCACGCGTATTACTATTCAGAAGACCTAGTAAGATAATAGCAAGAAACCATAACTTAGTGCAGGAGAATAGAGTGCAGCAATTGCCTGCACCACTGGGACATCATTGTGACATTTAGACAACAAATCATAAGCTGAATTCAAATGCAGATAAAAACAAAAAACAAAACAAATGAAATAACCTTATAGCTTGTCTTCGTAATCTGACAGTGGAGTCATCTGCTCCTTCAAGCCCTTCCTCTTACGGATTTGGGATACAAGCACATGAGACGCAGACCCAGTCTCCAATGGATCCGAGGACACAATATCCCAATGATCGAACACACACTGAGGGAATGCTTGTCCTGAAGTTGCCGCTCTCAGTGTGCCAGAGAATCCAAAGGATTCAACGACAGGGAGATATGCTTTAATGTTGTAGAGAGGAGTCCCGGGCCTCTGGACTTCC
>LIEC01012405.1:0-89979 GCA_001925005.1 Drosera capensis
ACAAATCTATGCTATATATAGGAAAACAAATTCTATGCGTTGCCTAACAAACACGTTTTTTTCCTTGGCCGGTGGAGATGAACAGTGGCCGGCGTTACTGTACAAACGTTTTTCTTGCTTTCCTTTGTCAAGATTATATCTAACATGGTTGGCGTTGGGAGCAGAGGATCCCATTTCCAGTGTGCGATGCTTGATCTTCTGCCCGACGCCGTGGAATAGAAACAGCAGATCTCCAATGATGGTCGTCGAAAGTTCCGAAATATAAGCCGGACGGAGACGACCCCCCTTTAAACAAGAATGTAACTTCGGTTTCCTTACGCGACTCGAAATAAGATCACTTGAAATAGATTGAGATAATTTATTTTCTTTTTACATGAGATCAAATAAGATCATAATTTGAATTTATGAACAGATTGATAATAAAAATAAATCACTATGACTTATTGCTAATTGATGAAGTTAAAAGAAGTCTATTGATAATTCTCTCAATTAAAAAGAAACCCCAAACAAAAATAAGAAAAATCCTTTAAAAAAAAACAACAGCAAAAATAAGAACCCTAAATGAAGTTAAAAAGCCTAAATAAAAATAAGAAACTCTCAACAAAAATAAGACATCCTAAAAGAAAATAAAAACCCTAAATAAAAAACTAAACCCTACATCCCAAACAAAAACTAAAATCCTAAACAAAAATAAGAAACCTTTCTTATTACAAGAATGACCAAAAAATATCACTTGAAAGAGAAAGATTTTATTACAAGAATGTACAATTAACTTGAAAGTCCTCAATCCTTTCTTTGTGTGTACTCTCTCAACTCTATCCATCTATCTCCTTCGACTCCATTTCGCTTGATTTTGTGTCATACGTGACTGACTGTGACTGTTGATTCATCGTTCAATATTGCACAATGAGTTCAGTTTGATTTGATCAAGTATAGTTTAGTTTAGTGGTTTGTTTGGTTTCTACGCTAATCTAGGGGTTTTGTGCGGCGAAGTGATCAGATCTGTTGGTGTTTGTAGAGGATCTCAGTGTGGAAGTTTGATGTTGTGTGCGTGCGTGTTAGGGTTTGGTAGTGGTTGATTTTGTTGCACAATGAGTTCAGTTCAGTCTGGTTCGATTAGATTTAGTTTGGTTTAGGTGCTCGTTGATCTAGGGGTTTTGTGAGGTGGAGTGATCAGATCTGGTAATAATTGTGTAATGTGTATGATTTGAGTGTGAGAATTGATGTGGATGGTGTTTTTGAAGTGTGTAAGGTTTATTGACAATTGCGTACAGAACCATGTGATCTGGTTGTGATGTTCTGCTGTTAGGGTGGAATGTGATTTGATTGCGAGGATGATCGGATCTGGTGGTGTTTTGGGGTTTGGTGAGTGATTCAGTGTGGGAGATCGAGGTGTGTAGGAATGTGAGGTGGGTAGGGTGGGATATCGTGTGAGAATTAAGTTGTATAATTGATATTTGTTTGAAAATAAATTTTCAAAATGATATGGAAAATGATAATTTTTATTTATATTTAATGTTTTGTTTATTTTTGCTTAAGATTTCTCATTTTTGTTTGGGGTTTTAATTTTGTTTTGGTTTTAGAAATACATTTTGTTTAGGTTTTTCATTTTTTGTTTAGGGTTTCTTATTTTTCTAATGTTTAGGGTTTATTTTTTTAATCCTTTTTTTTACAACTTTTTTCCATTTCAAGCGGGCACAACTTTGTTTCCCCCCAATGATTTGAGATCCCCTGCTTTTCCCTCGATAACATGCCATCTGGAAAGATTCAATAGTCTAATTTTATTTGATGGTTTTGATTTTTGTTTATGAATTTGAATTTTTATGGTTATAATTTTATTGGGATTATTTTTATTCAATTTTTTTTTAAAAAAAATATATTCTAAGATTTGATTTTTTTAATAGGAATTTAATTAAGTTGTATTGATGATATCTATTTGAAAATAAGTCTCCAAAATGATATTTATGAGGAATTATCACTTTTATTTATGCATAATATTTTTTTGTTTAGGGTTTCTTATTTTTTGAATGTTTAGGGTTTATTTTTTTTTAATCTTTTTCACTTTTTTTTTTCCATTACAAGTGGGCACAACTTTGTTTCCCCCGATGAATTGAGATCCCCTGCTTTTCCCTTCTCAGCATGCTATCTTGAAAGATCTAACGATCCAAATCTATTTGATGGTTTTAATTTTGTTTATAAATTTGATTTTTTATGATTATAATTTTTTTGGAATTATTTTTATTAGATTTTTTTAAAAGAATATTATTTTCTTAGGATTGATTTTTTAATAGGATTTTTTTTTAGATTTTAAAAAAAAATACAACACCAAACAGAAGCTGCAGAGGATCTGCATTCTTCCCGAAGTGCTCCCAACTAGTCATGATCATAGTTTCGGAATCGTCGGTTTCGATTTCATGAAATGGAGGAACCGAAATCGAAATCTTTTTTAACCGTCGATTTGGATTCCGGTTCAATTCCGATTTCGATTTCATTTCGGTTCTGTTTTTGTTTCGTTTTGGAATATAATAAAAATTAATTATAACATTTAAAGTTTGGAAAAAATTCAAAATTTTGATGCGACAAATATATAGAGTAGAATTTCAATTCAAAAATAATAATAATCCAAGCAAACCAAATCAAATATCAAACCGTCCAATATTTTCTAAGTCTGCATGGGTTATACCCGATTTAGAAAAAATAAGGAAAATTATTCGGTTGATAGTTTTCATTAGCTTGCTTAGATTAAGGATTATATATTTATTTTAGCTTAAATCTACAAGATAAATTATTACAATAAAACTTAAACTAATCGTTGTATGGAGATCCAGTTCCCGTCGTGGCTTCATCTGTTGAAAAAATCAATGAATTCTTATTTGACACTTCGATACTTCGATCCATCTCTTATTGTCTATGTTTGGCTTTTATCCAATCGTCCATGCTTAGACCTTAACGAACTCAACAGCCATTCTTGATCGAGTTTCATCTAAAATTCATGTTTCTGCACTAAATGCTTGCTCCACAGCAACGGTCAAACATAGAGTTGCTAGAATCTGTTTGGCAATCAAGGAAAAATAAAGATATTGTGCGGAATGTCTCTTCTAGCAATCTAAAATTATAAACTTTGCACTATCATCAAACTCGAAATAACATTAGATAACTTTCGATCTCTGAATTATTTCCGAGAGCCTTTTGTTTTTGTTTTTTTTTTCTATGCATCAATATTAAATCTTGTTTATTAAGTTTGGTTGAACTTGAAATTTGACTTATATTATTTTGAGAAGATGGGGGAGGAACAAGTTGATTATAAGTAATAGAAAACTCGTCATATAACTCATGAAGTGTTTTTCTTGTAGTAATAATTATTTATGAAATGTATATATTAATGCTAAGTTCATCCAAATATAACGAATCATAATAAAGAGTTAAGTAGTCATGAAGACCTACTTTGCAACGTGGATCAAATATTGAAGCAATTAAATAAATTGGAGGAATACGTAGATAATAATTTAACCATTTCGATTTCATAGCATGTATTGGTTGTTGTAAATCAACATCTTCAAAAAATCCGACAATATCGACACATTCTTTTATAAATAAATTATTAGTTGGATAATAAACACCGGATAAAGTATATGTAGCATCATTAAAAAATTTCAATACATCCAATATTTTGCTATAGATAAACCAATTTGAGTATAAAAATTAATTTGAGAAACTTTTTTTGTAATAAAAGAAACCAATAAATCCTTATAAGCATATGATTCATTAAGTACTTCATAGGTAGAATTTCATCTCGTACGAACACCTCTAGGAAATCTCTTGGGTCTTTTATTGTTACTTTTACAAAATTTAAACCAATCTTTCATAGTTTGAAGGTGTGTTATAAATATTTGATAGCATTTTTAATTGAAATAAGAAAAACATCAAGAGATTTTAAACCTTTTTGTATGCTTACAAACATGACAAGCACATCTAATATGAAAAAAATTTCCACCAAAAAAAGGTTTGACAATAAGTTTTCAAGTCTCTAATTGATGTAATATTTGCCGATGCATTATCAAAACCAATTGAGAAAATTTTGAAATATAATTTTTATTCTTCTAAAATTACAGACATTAATCGAGATATATTTTCATCGGTATGTCGGTCATCAAAAACTCTAAATGCATACGTTTTTGAATATTCCAATGTTCATCTAGCCAATGACATGTTATGACCATATAAGAATGAGTTTGCCATTGATTGCTCCAAATATCGTTATGTATATGTACATGCCCATTAAAAGTAGTAAAAAATCACATAATTTTTTTAACACATTTGTAAAGAATTTTTATTTGACATATAGCGATCGTTCGTGGAACACGTTTTTCTTGTGGATTACATGCATTTTGAATAAAAGAATAAAACCCCATTTTTCATCAAGACTAAAAGATAAATGATCGAGCGAAATATATCTAGCTAATCATTATTTATAATTATGATCGGAATATCGAAATAAAGAAGAAGGATTAGAAATCGTATATCTAGTTAACCATTCTTTATAATTATGATCGACCGAAATATATCTAGCTAACCCCATTGACATTTTTCAATGTAAGAGGGAAAAATAGAGTTGTGAGAATTGAGATATAAAAATATAGATGAAAGATTTAGGTTTGTTGTGTATTTTATTGAGAAAATTTTTTCTATTTATAGAGAATTTTATTATTTTTTTCTAACATATCTTTAAAACTAGTCGTTATGTGATCGTTATTGAGGATTTTTTGGTATTTTATATTTTAAAATCAATTGATTAAAACCAGTCGTATGATTCATTGGGAAAAAAAACTAGCCGTTTTGTTTGCATTGCCAATTTCTTTTTTTCATTCATTGTTTAAAAAGCTTTTGGGTTGAAATAGTCGTTTGAATGTTTGACTGGAAAACTAACAGTTAGCATTCAATTTTTTGTTTTTGTTTTTGTTTTTGTTTTGTTTTGTTTTTTTAGTGGTAAAGTTGCGATGGTCCGATGAGTTTCAACTTGCAACATAAATTTTGAAATATTTTGTTAAATTAATTGTTTGTTTTTTTTTAAAACTAAACAGTTTTTTTACACTAATCGCTCATTTTTTTTCAAATTATTTTCTAATATGGTGGATATGTTATATCAAAACAAATTAATTGGATTTGGGTCGAAACAAATTGGACTATGTTTTTTTGACACAAAATGTGTAGTCCAATATCTAAAACACCCATGTATATTTAAAATACACATTAAAATTTTCAAATTCTAATTAAAAAAAACGGTTGGGAACTAAAACCGAAACCATCGGTTTCAATTCTAATTTCGGTTCATGACTTCAGAAATCGGAACCAAAACCGTATATGATGGTTTCGTTTAGGTTTCAAACTGGTTTCGATTTTGTCGATCTCAATTTCTATCCCTTCCGATTCGAACCCCTTGATGTAACCAATACTGAAAAAAAAAACCACAGCACATGTGTTGTGCATGCCGATACAACCCACGATCCCACGACTTAATGGAGCTGGATCGTCTGTTGTTGCTTTCGGAGGACAATCGTGTTGTTTACTGATCCAAATGTACAAAATTCACTATTAAATAAAAACAAAGATTTTATCTTTTGTTTTTCTCTTGTGATCATTGGATTGCCCTGCCGTGACTGCTGTTAACAGCAGGGGATCCTGCTCCTTTCTTCATTGCTCGACATCTCTTCTGCTTATGTTCAATGACACAATCCTTGACGCGTCAACATTGGGATTTGGATCACCTGGGGTGTGTTGTGTGCACCAACAGCATTTATTGATTGTGGTTGATTGCGTAGTTTTTGGGTTTTTTTTGTTAGTATATTTTTTTTATGTTTTTTCTATAGGGTTTTCATTCAAAATTTATTGGTTTTATTTTTTTAGGATTTATATTTCTTTGATAGAGTTATATATATATTTTAGATTTTTAGATTCAAATGTATCGTAGGTGATCTAAGTCCTTAAGATTATGTATGTTTTGGTCATGTATATGAGTTAATAGGTGCTTCTTGAGACAAAAACATTAGCAATAGCAATGGTATAAAAAAAAAAACATTAGCAATAGAGTCCGTTGTAAGTTAGCAACAATGACTCAGGAGTCAGGACAAGATATCTCACCTTACAATCGTAACAATTGTGAACCCATTACAATTGTAACGAACGTGAAAGTGAAACCATGTTGAGTCAAAATATCGAATGGATAAGGATGTTGATCAAACCTAATCTACACAACTCATGGAGTCACTTCTTAGGTCAAGAAAGAACGCGAACGTGGGAATGCGAAAGGGCGAAAAGGGGCAGAGAGAATATTGGTTTAAGATAAAGCGATGTCCGTCGACGTACCACGTTGAGCTCTTACTAGCCCAACAATGGATTTTCTCATTTATCCAAAAAGATAAGATATCCAAAAATAGAAAATAAAAAAAAATGAAGAAATGGAAAATTATGCATTTAGGTTCCCTTATCCGTCTAGTTCAATCAATCAGGCCCATTATGGATTTTGTAGGGCCGAAAGCAACTAATTGGGCCCACTATGGGCTCTGACCCAATTAGGCACTGGTTTGGTCTGGCCCAGGTTGGAAAAGTCTGGAGTCGCCTCTCCTTTCCTTCCACACTTGTGTTCGGCTGGTCCCTCTATGTCCCTTCCTCGGGCAAGTGGAGAATGTGAGGAAAACGAATAATTTTTTTAATATCGTCTCGAATTCCTAAGTTTTATGATTGAAAAAAAAACTATATTTTTTTAATAATTTTATAACATATATATATATATATATTATTTTTAAAGTAATTTAAGAAATTCATTATTTATTTAAACAATACGTTTTATATTTTTTATTGTCCCTTGATTATAACATATATTGTATTTTGAGGAGATACGTTTTTCGTCTTAACGATATAAGAAAATTAAGACATTAGTCCAAAAATTATAATATATAATTTAAACTATCGTCTCGTAATTTCGCGCAAACGATATTTGATCGTTATGATTTATAGGATGGATAATTTTATTGCTGACATATGATAATATTATAATTTGAATGAGATGGAAGGAGTAATGCAACGTTATCATAGTTATATCTGACATTCTCGTGTTATACGTGATTCATTCAGTTCTAGCTTTCTAACCAATCGTGATCGAAAGTCGAAATCCTACAGTTGAAATTAAAGATACTGATACAGTTTTCCACCATCGCCCCACTCTAGTGATCGTTTACTATAAGAATCCAGTTTAAGGTTTAGAGCATGTGTAGTGGCCAAAAAGGGAAGGCGGTGGTTCGTTGCAAAAATCCATAAATGAGACAACCGACTAATTGTAACAGTAATCTACAGTATAACTTTCGTTATGTTTTGTTCTTTTTGATAAGTAGGTTTTTCGTTATGTTAGTGGTAATGTGTTCTCTTTCTCTCTCGTTTTTTCCCCAATTTGTTCACATTTCAGAAAGGTAGGGTCCAATTGTGAGTAAATAAAGATTTAAATTGACTAAACTAGTCTAAAATTGTGTTGGAGAAATGACTTCAACAAATCTTTATTTTCTCGATGTGTGTGTTATTTTTTTCTTTTAATTTAACAGACCCAATATAAGATTATATATAAAAATTGAATTTGATTAATATATTGTATTTTTTTATGATTATAGAAATTGATGTAAAAATATAAAAAAAATGAGAGAAATTAATAGGATAATATGTTTAATTTAATATATATTTGATTTTAAATATTGAAATAAATTCGATCATAAAATGGTCTGTCGATGAGTTTGTCCATGGAAAAAAAAAAAAACACATACTCAACAGATTCAAACTCGAAGCCTAAGTCACTTGACCAGCGAGAAAAAATCACAGGTACACGAAGCAATGAGACTAGCGCACAAGAAAAGGAAAAACGTCCGTTGTCACAGTTACATCAAATCCACAAACATTTCAACTTAGTGATGTAGAAAGGGGAGCTTGAGAGAGCTAAAGTCAAGAGCTATGAATTAAATTATCTGTCGATTTGCAAAGATTTTCCTTGATCTTGTGTTTAAGGTTTCATTCAAGTGATAAAAATGGTCCATCCAACAAGTAGATTTGAATTCGCACACATGGTAAGATCTAATGTATAGATATGGAAACCACTCTTGCATAAATATCTCACGTAATTAAGATTTGTCACAATTCTGTTGAGCGATACATAAAAACGAGTCTATATATAAGTTCCATCGAGTGGACGGCTGAAATTGGTAGTATGACTTGCGACCTTAACTTACCATTTTAGCATCTATAATAAATAAAATCAACGGATGAGAATTTGGGTATTCGAAATCACTTACAATATTACATAACAGACTGCTCGGTACAACTAGCAGAGGTAAAAACTAATTAGGATAGTGCAAAACAATGTGTAGGATTAATACGATATAAAATAAAAATTATGGATATTTTAATATTTTTGTAAAAATAAATTTTCAAATTTAAAAATATTGTATCTTATGGGATATTTAAATTAAAAAAATATTATAATCTTTTTATGATGAGGGAATAAATTTTATTCCTAGCACATAAATAAATACCTGTGAATGTTCAAAACGTTTCAATAAAATTCGATGGGTGGGAGTATTTTCTTCAATTTGCAAACTGTTTGTGACAAATTGACTGATGGCAAGACCAATTAGGCGTTGCCACCTCAGCAGGGAAAAACCGCGTCCATGGAAAAGTCTGGGTGCAGTTTTGTCTAGTTGACGAAAAGGACCACGTGGAACCACCATCACCCTTGATTTCTGGCAGTCTTCGAATTTTCAGTATTTTTCATTTTCTTCTAATTACTTCAAGAGAAAGTGTCAGCATATATCCACGTTCAGTCACAATCCGAACGCGGTTGTAATAACCAGGATGAACATGATACGGTCCGCGCCACCAATCATTATTGCATGTCAAATGACGAAATATTAAGGTCTTGTTTGTGAGTCACATGACGGAGAACGGAGGGGAAGAGAAGGATTTTAATCCTCACACACATTGTGTATGCGAGTTATGCGAGTTTAGCAGGGAGGAAAAATATAATCTCATATATTTTATAATATTTATTATATATATATATAATTATAGATTTTTTTTAATTTTAAATCTTAATCATATAATATTTTTCTCTTCATTTATTTTAATTGTAAATCACATAATATTTTTTATATATGAAAACGTTATAAAATTTTTGAAACACTTTAAGATGATAAAATGATACAAAATTTATGAGATGGAGAGAACAAGAGAAAGTAAAATTGGGTTAAATTTATTCCCTATTTTTATCCTCCCAAATTGAGGGGTTTTGTGAGTAAAGAAAATAAAATGAGTAAAAAATAAAAAAGTAATCCTATCCCAAATACAACAAGATCCTCCGGGATAAAAATATAATTGATCGTTTTATTTTTGTTTTATCCAAATTTCTCCTCCTAAACATAAAATAAAATTATATTTTTTTTTTCTTTTTTTACTTCACTCTTATTTATATTTTTTTTTCTAAGTAAAATTCACAAACAAAACCTAAATTTCCGTTATAATTATTATCTAAATTATTATTATATTTTAAAAAAAACAATCTTGTCAAAGATTATTTTGATAAAGAAAGTTGACAATGTCGCGATCCCAAAGGGAGCCAGGCACGGAACACTGCTCCCAACTAACGATAAATAGAATAACTAGCCGAAAAACTCTCCTCTCATCCTCTCTCTCTCTCTCTCACACACACACACACACACACACTTCCCTTCTATTTCTCTTACCAGTTCCTTTTCCAAAGATATTGGAGAAGAAAAAAAAAAAAGGAAAAAAAGGAAAAAAAGAGAGAGAGAGGAGTCAGAGATGGATATACCCACAATTCAAACCTAATTTTCTCCAACAAAATTCCTCAATTTTAACTCTCTCAAATTATTCTCTTATTGGGATTTTGTGTATAATTGGTGTGGATAAGCAGTTTATGTTGTGGAAACAGGATAGTTAATTGGTTGATGATGGAGGACGAGTATGAGAAACTCATCAGGAGATTGAACCCGCCCAGGTAATCGATTCTCGATTTCTATTTTTTGTTGCTTTTAAGGATTTTCTTTTAGTGTGATTGTGCTGATAGGTTTCGTGTTTGAGAGTTAGGGTCTGGATTTTGTTGATTACTCCTAAAATTTAGGACTTAGACCAGAAAACGGTGTACATCATGTCCTTCCGATCCTGCAGGTGACAGAAATATCTGAGTAGTTGTTGTTATTCACCCCACACAAGAGTGATGATGATGTATGGGTTAGAGTGGTGTTGATGGTTAATATGATGTAGTAATATGCAATATTCCCTTTGCCTAAATTGTGAAAGTTTGACTGCGCAGATAGCTTTATGTGGGGTACATTTTTGGTAATTTTACTATAAACTCCTTTGAGGGAGAGGGTAAAGAGAATGGTGGGAGGCCTAAAATGAGAGAAAAACTTTGTATAGAATAAGATTACTTGTATAGAATAAATAGTAGGGGTGATTTCATTTTGATATAAAAAACTTTCCATTTAAGGTTATGGAATTGGGATAAAAATGATGATGTGGAACGTTACGATTTATGAGTAAATTATGTGATTGACATGAATCCTTGAGTCGGATGGTTGGATATGATAGAGTCGATAAGGTCTATGTTATATGACAGAATGCTGGGGTGTTAGGTGCTTAAGATTCAGGAGAGAAAATCGACTGGAATGAGGCATAATCAAAGGAGTGTACATGAAAGAGTTGTTCCCAAGAACGTTAATGTACTGCATCATGAACTCATGGAGAACATTGCTCGAGAAACAACTGGTTTTATCCATATAGCGAAATCCAAGGGTTGGGAAGATGAATAGAGTCGCATGTAACTGTTATGTAAAATCGACTTCTGTGTCCCTGAATGTCGTTTTATACACCGGATTGCAGCTCTTTTTTTTTTTTTCTTCTTTCGCTTCGTCAAATAGCTATTAGAGCATATGCAGATGCATGTTAGCTAATATGGTTTATGACTCAGTTAACTGCCAATTTTCCACTTAGTCGTCCTGTTCGTAATATGTGACTTACAGCATAATTTTTGTTGTTGCAGAGTGGTGATTGATAACAATGTTTGTGAAGATGCCACTGTAATTCAGGTAGATGCCTTCTCTAAGCAACTCTAGCGTCTCCGTTTCATGGGAAATTTTATTGGATTTTAGAAATAAAGATTCCCTGCTTCTCTTACCATCTCACTGGATTATTGTTTTTCTTGTAAGATTGCCGTATGAAGGTGAGGATAACTGACCTGTGGAACGGTGATTGTGTAGGTGGATAGCGTAAACAAGAATGGGATTCTCTTGCAAGTTGTGCAGCTACTTACGGATATGAACCTGCTGATTACAAAAGCCTACATCTCATCTGATGGGGGATGGTTTATGGATGGTATGGCATTTCCCCTGTCGTATTTACTTCCTGTTTCAAATGCCTTCTTTTGATTCTTATGGTTCCTTTTCCGCAACTGTTGTATCAGTCTTCCACGTGGTCGACTATCATGGCAAGAAGATCAGAGACAAAGATGTGATCGACTATATCAAAAAGGTATGCCCTCATGTTATGTATATCCTTATAGGTAAGGCTGGATAGTATTAGCAGAGGGACGTTTCAGGAATTTTGTGCTACAAAAGGACACCATTAGTTTGAAAGAAAAGTTCCTTAGACTAAATACAGCTCTCCTGTCCGGTTCCAAGTATTGGTCAATCAAGTAGAGTCATTTCCAAAAAGTGACGACTGAGATGAGAATATTGGATTAGATCCGCGCATTATCTCTAGAAGGTAAGATAGATAACATGGCGATAATAAGCAGTTACGGTAACAAGTGCAACAAGAGGTGGATTCATAACACAAGTTAATCTCTTGGAGTAGTATTTGTTTGTATAAAAATTCTACCTGATGATGGCCTGTCTTAATTGTTCTAATATTGGCAGTCAATAGAAAGTGACACATGGTTTACGCCGTCATTAAGAGAGTCAGTTGGGGTCATGCCGACTGAAGATCACACCTCAATAGAGCTCACAGGAGCAGACAGACCAGGCTTATTATCAGACGTATGTGCAGTTCTTGCGGACCTTCACTGCAATGTGGTGAATGCTGAGATATGGACTCACAATGCCAGAGCTGCAGCTGTGGTTAATGTCACTGATGAGTCTACATCACATGCGATCGAAGACCCCAAAAGGTTATGGACGATAAAAAAACTGCTCTCCAACGTCCTTAAAGAAAACGGGGATGTGGAGAAGGCAAAGATTCTTTCGCTTCCAGTGATTACTCACAGAGATAGAAGGCTACATAAGCTTATGTTCGAAGATAGGGATTATGAGAAACTTGATGGAACAGAGGATGGAAGAGTTGAGGATAAGAACTCGAGGCCTGATATAACAGTGATAAATTGCGTCCAGAAGGATTACACTGTCATCACGATGAGGTCAAAAGATCGTCCGAAGCTGTTGTTTGATATTGTATGCACATTGACTGACATGCAGTATGTGGTTTTTCATGGTATGGTCACCACTGGGAGTACAGAAGCATATCAGGTGATGGTTCAATAGTAGATATGTCTAATCGATTTTTCCTTGAAATTTGAATGCTCTCCCTTCATTAACCTTTCCTACAAGGGTAACTAAAAGTCCTGACTGATGTTGTAATTAGCAAACCACATGTGCCCTTCAAACCAGTAGCAAGCATTTAAAATGCTCTTTGTAGAGGTTTACCATTATTGCCATCATAGAGAATTTGAGACGTAGACCTTTAATATGGAGGCCAAGTTGAGATCCTAGGTTTCCTATCCTTTGTTATATCTGAAATAACGATTCTATTACTAGCATTATTTAGGAACCGTTAATATATGTTAAATGGAAGATTTGCACATACTTCTGTTTATGGGCTGTAACATCAGGGTTGGTCTATTCTGCCAGGAATTCTACATTCGGCATGCTGATGGCTTTCCCATCAGTTCAGAAGCTGAGCGAGATCGTGTCATACAATGTCTTGAAGCTGCCATTGCAAGAAGAGCATCAGAGGTAAAGACGAAATCTGTTTTTTTTTTCATAAGACATGCTAAGAAACTCATGTCAGTCCATGATCTTAGTTTCAAATGTGTTATGCAGGGTCTGGAACTATTAGTATGTGCAGAAGATCGTGTAGGTCTCCTATCTGATATAACAAGGGTGTTCAGAGAATATGGATTGACAATCCGAAGGGCCGAGATCTCAACCAAGAGCGGGAAGGCCAAAGACACATTCTTTGTTACAGATGTGGAGGGCAACCCTGTGGGTCAGAGGACTATCGACTCAATAGCTCAACAAGTCGGTCCAAACGTATTGCAGGTGAAGCAGGACTTGGACCTGCGGCCGAAGCCACATCATGAAACTGCCATGGGTTTCTTCTTGGGGAACTTCTTCAGATACTGTCGGTAGCCAGCCGACATCTTCCTGTTCAGACTCTTATAAAGATCAAGATTGTGAATATGTAGTTGAAGTTAGCTAGCCAGAGCAACAGGTCTGGTAAACGTAGAAGGCGCTATGTATATATATGTCAGTCAGTATAGTGTGTAGTTGTCTATCAGAATGTAAATAGATAAGAATAGGTGCTTGATGTAAATACTAGGCATACACAATGTACTGGATTAGGTCGTTGTAAAGAGTTGCGTTGTATCGAATGTTGGTCCGGAAAGAAGTGTCATTGTTGTAAATAAATTTGGTGCATCAGAGCTTAGAATATTCGGATTGATCCAAGAAAATACAATACAAGATATCTGTTGAAGTGACTAAAATTATGCTGACAATGTGAGGAATGTTAATAGCTGAATTTTTCTTGTGGTGTGTCTCATTTATCTTTTCGACATGATCGGTTCTATTCTATACGTGGAGAGATTGCTGATGCCCCATAAAGATTTCTCCCAGACTTTCTTTGCTAAAGGAAATGACGAACACCTTATGTTATATATGGTGTATATTGAAATCATTTGGTATGAGAGCATTCTTTGACAGAGGAGTTCTATTTTCTTCGGACATTATATATTTTTTCAGTGGTGGAGTTTTAAGATTCAGAAAAGTTATATGTTTTTTGAATCAAACATATTTAATTAAATACATTGAGGGTTTAAGGGATTTGTATAAGAGATCATTTATCTCTATCCTTTTTGTGGTGAGGTTCTCGGTGTAGTGTTCTTTGTATCTCCTCGTTTGACTAGTGGATTTTCTCGTCGTTGACGATCGTTCGTGGTTTTTCCCGTAAGGGTTTCCACGTAAAAATCTATCTCTAATTTATTTTATACAATTGTTATTGTTTGTGTTGTAATTAACAGTTTTGATCCTAACAATATCGATATAGTGTGTCACACAAAGATCTGTAGCTAGGCAAGACTTGGTTAACATGCCAATATGATTTGTGTGGAAAAAACAAATTCACATAATCATGGCAAGCATAGAGACTATATGCTCAGATCACATGGTTAGAAAGAATTGGGTTTACTTATAAACTAGTTCTTTTTAACAATATATTGAGGGATAGTTGTTATGGTAGAGGGAAATATGAGGCTGATTTTTTTATTGTAAGTTTTATTTTTTATATTATAAATTGAAAAACTTATAATACAAGTTATAAAATTAGCCAATATATTATCACAAAATCAGTCCCAATGGTAGAACCCTATATGATAATAATGCAATTCATGTACTTACATCAGTGATTAAATCGTATGATCCGAATGATTCAAATTGAAAACTAGACTAGGACTTGAATTATTGCGTGAATAGATGTTGATATATCCTCAAATCCGATGTCGTTTTAAAGGAGATATCTAGTTTGACAATATATATGCAGTAGCATATTCACGTCAATGCCTATATGACACTGATGGTGCTAGAATAGTAGAATTTGATTTGGACGTGATGATTCAAGTCGCTTTCTTTGTTCCAGGCGTATATGATGATAACGTGTTTCAATGACACCTATGGTGTACGTTTTAGAAGTTCTCTTGGCATGCTCGCCTAATTCTTCTTCAGATCATCGATTCACAGTCTCTGATAAAAAAAAGATATCTTAGTTCTATTTCATATCTTCAACAAGTCTAGTAATGAGCATCATGTCCCTATTGTTCGGATAGAGAGAAAAACCTAACAAAGAACAAAATATTTTTATTTCTTATTTCATTATGTTCAACTCTATGTATTCCTCTATCAGTAGAGTACATTGAATTGAATGGACAGAAATCGCTTGCATTCAAGACACCCTTGAATGGAAGGTTATCAAAGACACAGGTCACACGACACACCTAGGCACACCAAGGTTTCTGTCCTAAGAACGAAGAGCAAAACGATCTGCCCACCACATCACATGCTCTATAATAAGGTCACTATAGCGACTCCTAGGAAATCTGTCGGGATCCTGATATGAAGTAGACTACCAAGTGTCGAGGAGCTCGATGGTGGCAGAAAGGAGCACGAGAACAATCTTGATAGAGAATTTCAAAGCTATGAAAAAAGTAACATTGCCAATGGTCCCGAAGTGATGAAGACACAAGATTTTGCTGATTCTCTAGATACATTCCACCCCCTTTTGGTGGATGTAGGTCAATGGACTTTGCAAATAGTTTTACACATGATAAATCCAACTTCACAGGAAATACAGAATTGTTAAGTATATAAGAGGAGTCATTGCTTACCTTTTAATGCAACATGTCGAAATCTCAAACTGATCGACCGATTACACATCATAATGAACCTTTTTGCGGTAATCAAATGAGTAATGGTCGCATGGTACGACAATTGATCTCTCCTGTTGGAACCAACATTACAAGTAATTTGAGAAAAAAGTGTCAGCAACGAACATGGAAACACTACGCTTCAACCTCCAGATAATCTTGTCTTGTAATCCAGAACTCGGGTGCATCCTGCATGAGATTAATCCACAAAGCCAATTTTCAGCATATGAGAAACAGCACCCCGAACTTTCAAAATCCCAGATCGAGCAATGCAATTTCTTCAACAGTGCTTTTAAGATCATGAAACTATCTTGCACTAGTTATGCAATCGTCAACATAAGTTTTATGAGCTTGGAAAGGGGGAGTAGTGTGAATGAACCTTCATAATCCCTGCAAGAACTGCACCTCCAAGATACACCATATGCTTTCTTCGTGACGGATCTTCTATTTATAATCTCAGTTTCTATCCTCCAAAGCAATCGTCAAGCATAAGCAGAGTACAAAAATCGACATACCGAAACCAAAAAGGAAATAGTGTCCGAAACGAGGCCAAATTCAGTAATGATCTAAAAGGCCTCATGTTGCAACAACAGAACCAGTGCTTGTTCCATAATTGTTTTTACCCACGAGTAGCATCTATTCAGTTATATGGAATATTTCAACATTTTTTTGAATTTATTGAATTAGGAATCATGTATATCAGAATTGACGTTTAGAAAACAGCATACTACATGCCTCACTCAAAACAATATGCTGATAGAACTGCAAGGTTCATAGGAGTTGGATTAATAAATGCATACGAGATGTTATGGAAATTCCTCAGAAATAGAAACATGGATATGGGGAAAGGAGGCTCCAATGGCTGTGGTAAAATCTTCGCGTCTTAGTCAAAAGTACTTTCCAGTCCCCGATAGATAAAAAACGATAGCCACTTCATTATCAATTCCGTTACACTATCACAATTTGTTGAATGTCAATACCGTCATTCTGTTATCAATATCCATTTCCTGGATGCAGCGGAAGACCATATCAGCCATGCCATCGCCTTCCACATCAATAAGTTCCTGATATAAGAACCAATCCAATAAATACTATGGGAAAGAGCATCGTGACTAGAAACCAGAATCTTTTAAGGCTTTTCAACTTTAAAATTACTGAAATCTAATATTGGAGAAGCATCATGCATCCTGGTTTAAACATGAATATTCACATTACAATAGTCAAATACAGGTTTCCTGGGAAATCAAGATAATTGTGTGGAAGCTTTAGGGATGTGCATACAGGGGTGAAAAGAGCTTCAATAGCCTGAACCCTCTCTGTGCCAACCTTGATAACCCTTCCATCTGGAAGCTGATTAAAAGACATTAGGATGAATCAATCGAACATTAGCAAACAGCAACACATGTAGCATGGGATAGATGAAAAACAAGAAGGGAGTTCAAAAGCACACAAATGACCTCCAAATTTCAGATAGTAATTCTGGAGAAGATATATATTCAAGGGTAAATAAGAGTACTGAATCCTCACAACCACGATGAAGAACTACACGAGCATAAAGCCTACCTCTTCACTAGTAGATTTGGCTGCTGGAATAATGCTTTTTCAGTGTGTAAATATAGTATGGCAGCTGCTTCAAGACTTAAATATGACTTAGTGGTTTTGAATACATAGAATATTGGTAGGGACCAGATTCACGTACAGTGTATTTCTTCGTCAAAATGGTTGTCTCCAGACCCAGTTGGTACTCTCGTTTGTAATCATAGCTGTAAACAAGTTGCACTGGTATCACATCGATTAATAACTACTATTAGACGTAGTTTACATTTAAGATGATTTACCTTATATAACAGAGCTTCTCTTTGATTTCTTGGATAGTCTCGAAGTCGGTAGATCTATTCATCGCATACCTTCAGAAGAGAAACTAGCATCAAGTAGCATGAATGGCATTGGAAACACAAGAACTAAACCTCACCCTCGGCATGTGAGCAAGTCCACAAGATAAGATGTTATGTGCCTCCCTGCTGCATTCATTCGTTTCGTGAGATGAGGGAATGAGTAACCATCAACAACAGGAACCTGGAAGATGGAGTCGATGAGTATCTAAATCAGCTAAAATCTACCAGAAAATAGAGGAATGTTTTGATCTCGTTACACTTCAATACTATCAGGTTCTGGGTAAATGATAGATATAAACAACAACATCGGGGGTCACCCCATCCCACATGGTAAGTGGCTCAACCAACTCCTCCAAGAAGAGGAAAGGTCAAGGGATCAAAACCTGTTGAGTGCCGAGCTACTTTGTGGTGGTGAGCCCGTCAACGAAAGCTGGTTTAAAAGGTCCTTCGGGTTTGAGGGCTATTCGGTTGACAAAGGGAAATCCTTCGGGATTTCCTTTTAGAGAAACAACAACAACATCCAGGTTAGATCCTTGCACATGCCTGATCAATTTCAGCCACGAAGGGATAGCTCTATTGCTCTACAAATAAAAGCAACATAATTAAGACTTACAACATGAGTGACACCATCACCAGAATCAATCACGAGTCCAGTCAATAAACCTGCAAGAGGTCAAAGGCAATTGGAAAATATGGCAACATCAGATTAATCCACAAAACAGATAAAACGGTGTCAGTTATCTCGAGTACCAGGCTACTAATAAAAGTACAAACAGGGAAATAGAGTTGCGGCAATACTGATAGTATTGCTCGGAATAGCTTAATATAAATATTTACATCTATAAGAAATCAAGGTTGGAGAGTATTGCAATAAATTTTTGAACAATTTTTACTTTCTTGATGAGGAAGGCCGGGATTTGTAGGAAGGTCTGGGTGTTTCTCAACCTGTTTTTTTGTAAGTCACCAACTATTTTGTATACTTGTTTCCTGTGTGATCAAGAACGAAAACATTAAAAAGAGAATGGACATAGTGTTTATATTGGTTCATTTATTATCCAAAAATATGAAACAAGATACTTACATCCAGTACCCACTAGGATTTTTGAGAAATTTATACTATGATCTTCTTCATTAGTACACATCATTCTTCCTCTCCTTCACCAATCCTCGAGATCAATTCATAAAACCCCTGTATCATTAACATCCCGGTAACACAATCAACACCAATTACAACTTGTATCAATCCCCAAGATGTCATCCTAAGTACACCCTGTTTTAACACCTCTAGTGCATATACTCTCTGATAGAACTCTTGTACCCTCAACTTCAATCCCTTATAACAACCTTATGCTTCTCTGATCTTTATTCTCTTGGATTGTACTCCTTATAACTTGGCACCCTTGTCTTCAAAAAGGCCTCGGTCTTCCTCTGGTTCGGTCACCAAGAAAGTTTTCTTGATCAACTCTCAAGTCAATCAACAGCAACAGGTTGTGTTTGTTATTGTGTGGAAGCTCCAAAACACTAAAGTATCGTCATCTTAGGCTTGTGGATATTTATGAAGCTCGATTGAACTTCTATGAATGACAAATTGGCTCTTTGTTCATCGATTGCAATATGGTGACAAGGTTGTATAGGCAATCGATTCCTTTACTTTTTGGTGATGATCTCCCTTTTATAGAACTTTAGGAATCAACAAGTTTGGATCTCCATCTTCGTTTGGACAGCAATATGATCTTCTTTCCATGCTTAGGCCTCCAAACCTTTCCATATCTACAAAACAATCCAAAATCGATTTCTGTAGCAAAATATTCGAATTTTACTTAATATATTGTTAGTCAATGCATAAGATATTTAGAATTATCAATAAGGATTAAACAAACTCAGCATAATCAATAAAACAAGAACTTTCCATGTTTATACCATATTTATAGAAAATGGAGAAGGTCTTGGTCTTATTTATACCTATCTCAGTTCTGATACCAACGGAGAAGGCCCGGGGTCTTCCTTTGTTTTCTAAAAACCTATATCTAAGATAAATTTGTTCAATTAATGTCATCGTCAAAAGATATGAACTCAACATATGCTCCTACACAGGTTGAGAAGGAACATTATGATGTATTTGATCTAGAGACATGACAGATTCTAGATCCAGTTGTGATAGATGACATCATTCTCGAGGCAGAGGTTACAATTCTTGAGCCAGTGATTCCATCAATTGTTATAAAAAATGGCGGGTCTCATAAATCAAGTAGAGAACGACAACCTTCTACTAGGTATCCTTCAAATCAGTATGTTTGTGTGACTGATATAGATGAAACATAGAGCTTTACAAAGGCTGTGTAAGATAAGTGAAAAGGCTAGTGGTTTGAAGTTGTGCAGGATGAGATGTAGTCACTAAATGAGAATCATATTTTGAGTTAGTAAGGTTACGTAAAGGTAAAAGAACTGTAAAGAAGAAGTGGGTATACAAATTGAAGAAAGATAAACTTACTTCATAACTCTTTTACAAAGTTAGAAAGGTTGTTAAGGAATCTACTCAGAAAAAAAAGCATTGATTTTGATGAAATATTTTCTCATGTTATGAAAATGTCATTTGTTTGTATTGTTTTTGACTTAGCAGCGAGCCTAGACTTAAAGATTGAGCAGAAGGATATCAAGATGGTTTTTCTATGTGGAAACTTGAAGGAAGAGATTTACATGAAATAGCCAGAGGGTTTCATTGTCAAAGAAAAAGAGTATCATGTTTGCAGACTTCGAAAAAATATGTATGGTTTGAAACAGGCAACGAGACAATGATATAAAGATTTCGACTCAGTTATAGGGGAGCAAGGCTAGCCGAAGACTAAACCTCACTATTGTGTTTTTGTGCAGAAATTCTCTAATGATGATTTTATTATCCTTCTATTATATGTTGATGATAAGTTGATTGTTGGTAGAAATACTTCTAGAATTGATTGCTTGAAAAAACGACTTAATAAATATTTCATCATGAATGATTTAGGGCCAGCAAAGTAAATCCTTGGCCTTAAAATTAATCGTAACAGGAATATCAAGAAATTATGGCTGTCATAAGAGAAGTACATTGAAAAGATACTTCAATGGTTCAGTATGGATAAAGCTAAAGTGATAAGCTCTTCGTTTCCTTCACACTTTACTTTAAGCATTGCATAGAGTCCTTCTACAGATGAATAAAGACAAGGCATGTCTAGAGTTCCTTAGCTTCAGCGGTTGGAACCTTAATGTACCCCATGGTATACATTAGATCACACATAGCTCATGCAGCTGGTGTGATCGATAGATTTCTGTCAAATCCTGGAAGAGAGCATTGGAATACAGTGAAGTGGATTATGAGATATCTTTAAGGTATATCAAAATATAGACTTTGTTTTGGAACTGATAAGCCTGCATTGGTTGATTATACAGATTCAGATATGGCCGGAGACGTTGATCATTGTAAGTCTATTTCAAGGTACTTGGTTACTTTCTCAGGGGGAGGTGTAAGTTGACAGTCTAGGTTACAGAATTGTGTTGTGCTTTTTATCACAGAGACAGAGTATATAGCAAAAACGGAAGCTTGTAAAGATGTTTTATGGATGAAAAAGTTCTTACACAAACTTAGGTTCAAGCAGGATCGATTTGTATTGTTTTGTGATAATCAAAGTGCGATTCACCTAGTTAAAAACTACACTTTTTATGTCAAGTCAAAACATATTGACACGAGATATCATTGGATGTAAGATGTTCTTGAAGACAAGAAGTTATTTCTTGAAAAGTCCACACTGATGACAATGGCATCGATATGCTAACAAAGACTCTTGCAAGATGTTCTTGAAGATAGAAGCTCGGGGCTTATCGCTTGATTACAGGGGCAGATGATCCCTCCTCCACATCATTGTGAGGGGGAGATTGTTTAGCTAAATGTCACTCTCTTGTGGAGTTTGGGTATTAAGTGTGCAAGACACTTGTGGAACTTTGTCGGGAGAGTTTTCCTTCTCATTGTCGATTTTGTGTGTTTGTTTTACATATATAAAAACATACATAGCAATTAGAATAGGGTGTGTTAAGTCTAGAAAAACTCACAAAAAAAGTAGTGTGTTCAGTAGTGGGTTTTGGAGCAAAGAAAGGAAAGAGGATGGTTTGCGTGGTCAAGTTCAGGAGAACTGATCGAGGTCCATGTAGTTTTCGATCGTCCTCAAATTTGATCAGAAGATACACGATACATGGTTCTTTAGATCCAATGGTCAGCTTTGTGATGGGATTCTCCTACGTCAAGATATTCTAACGAAAAAGTAGCTTGCGTCTTGACTCCGTTTTGGTGATTTCTTCCCTTATTTCTCTTATTTAAGTTTCTCTTGTGTGCCAAGGTTGTTACCTTGATGTCGTTGCTACTATATACCTCTAAACTATTTAGAAAGGATCTTTGTATGTTTATTATTTGGAGATAGTGGAGATTTGAAGTAGACTACGGTCCCGTTGTTTTTACTCTTTTTTACAGGGAGGTTTTTCATGTTAAAATTACGTGTCCTTTCTATTTATGTTTTAAATGATATTGAGTGCACCAAGATAGTTTCCTAAGAGGTTTATATAAAATGGAAGACGTGATAATTTCGTTATGCTAATCTGACATGAGCTGTGTTTTTATGGTAATCCTCCCAACACTAAGTAGAACAATAGAGGAGTTGTACACCTGTCTCCACCGATCTCATCGAAGGACTAAAATGTAAAAGAAAAAAACAGGGCAACTTTTAGATCCGACCGCGGAGAGCAGTGCACAACATCTGTACAGCTGGGCTATCCTCCTTATATAGCATTAGCAGAGGATCCGATTTCTGATAGCAGAGTCAAGTGGTGTTACATGACAACTTTAAACAAAAAAAATCATCCTGTTGCAACAGTGCTTGTACAAGATTACTACACAAACGACACAAATAAAGCAATGAGCCAAATAAGCCAAATGGTGCAACAAGCCAACCAAAGATCAGTCCATTCAACAAGATACATCAAACATAAGTTTTGGAGATCCCAACAGCTTTCTACTTCTCAGTTCCCACATAACGCCTGGCTTCTACGCGCAGGCCGGTAAGTCATAGCGTTGAGGCTATATATGCAAAGGTTATCTTGCCTAGACTTGATCGAGATCTGATCAGACGTCGCTCTGTGCCCCGGGACGTTGCACCGGGAAGACGAGCCTCCCATCAAGCTTGCTTGGCACACTGACTGCACTTGGCTTTCTCCTGCACATTGTATGCCCTCGACTGATGGTACCTCGAGCATGTACATTCCTAGCTTGTTTGTGGTTCGGTTAACGGAGAACGATATTTCCTCGGCTGTTGCGGCTGAGATAGCTCTAAATTTGCAGTCTATTTTCACTTGGACACCTGAGGTTTCAGCCAACAGATTTACATTCAACTGGGAATTCAGTCAATGATATTGATAGTACAGTCATCAAGATTAACCAAACCAAACCAAACCATATCACTGTCTTATACATGTAATCATCGAAATTTAAGTAACAACTACAACACTAATGGCTTCTCACGCCAACAAGTTGAATGTGCTTGCAGAACCAGTCGTTGTAGCTAAGTGGCCACAACGGCTCCAACAACCTTATAATTAGTATTAATAGGACTTACAGTGTTCATTTTTGTGAAAGTCATGTCTCATTATTGCAGGGTGGCACTGCACGCTTAATTTCCTTTCCAAGGGTTGGCCTTGAGCTGAAGCATTGTCTATCTTTAAAAGCCAATCAGACAGGCTTATAACTAATATGTAGCATAATTGTTTGTCAAGAGGGCTTATAAACGCCTGTTAAGCACGTTACACGCATGTGCCTTTCATACAGGGTACAATCTAAACATTCCGATATTAAAAAATACTTGTGCAACATAATCATTCAACCTCAACTTTCAGTCGCTTAGGCGATGTTATTACAACAACAACTCATTTAATCATGTCATAAACGGAATCTGAGAAGGACGAGATATACACAATCTTATCATTAAAAGATTGTTTACTTATGTCCTTCTAACACACTAAGTAAATACATACAAAAACACATGCTAACATTTTTATTTTATTTTTTGAGGAAAATATACGAGTCAAGAGGAGAACCTGGAAGGAAGTAACTGTGCCTAGAGAAACTGTCATTGGAACAAATATCACAGTACACCATGCCCATGACAGTGATCTGCGAATTGGCTCTTGGCTCAATTGGCTGCTCCCTTGGCCTTGGTGCTGCAGGTTCAGCTCTGTGATACAACAACAAAAGAGAGAAAATCACAATGTGCAGAGTTGCCATGGCTCCAAGTGATGATGACGATCTCATGGCTAACTGCACTGAGCTTGGCTGCAGTGGCTGTAGCAGGAAGATTACAAAAAATTGGAGCAGATAGCAGATAGGCTTCTTGTATTTCTTACAGGGATTTTGTAGCCAATGATCATAGAGTGATGATAATGTGATGATTCAGGGGTCTTGCAGGAAGAGGGTGAGGAGGGGGAGATGAAAAGTGGTTGGTGAAACTTTAGTGTGATACAAATTATTACTGACACTTGGTCCCTACCAGTAAAATACAGCATTTGACATTTATCTCGTGTATGAGGGCCGAGGAAAGACGAAGGGATGAATTTGATCTGTTATTCATATACTTGATCGAGGAGGGATTGATCGTGATTTTCAATGATCAACCTCTCTCTCTGGGGTGTAGCTGGACACAACGTGCTCTCTTGCGTGACTCGTGACAAATCTTGTTGTAGCCGGAAGTCTAGCCTAGAGTGATCGTGCGACATTATAGTCCCGACATCTTACGATGCCACGGTTTGATCAGTGATTGTGCGATAATCTAATCAAAACTCTGAATTTCAAACTAAGATGGGATTGGATGTATAAGAACTTTTGCTGTAAAATAATGGCAGGAGATGCATGTGTTCGCCTCTCCCTAAAATTTATCAATAGAACGAATAGTGGAAATGGTAGTTGTGAGAATCTGAGCTGGGAGTAAATATTTGCAGTTATCGTTATCACTGCAAACAAAGACATGTGACTTGTGAGTCCAGTCCTTTTTATTTTCACCGTTGATGGCAGATCCTGTAAGAAATTTATGACGCGCACACTTTTTCTCCATCGTTTCACTACACAAAGGAGAAATCAAAGAATAAAACATTTGGCAGGTTTTTACTGGATTCTCTTAATCTTAGTATTGTAACATACTAAATATAAATAAGAAAGGAAGACGTCATTACTAAACCTCTTGATTTTAACTTAAAACCAATTGACAATGGGTGGAGTAGCCTAGGATCGAATAAGCATGGGCAAACTTGACAGAGATAAGGATGTACCCGAATGGGCAATGCAGTTCGAGTCAGTATACATTTCTTCGGCACCCATCAGCAGGACAAAAAAGCTTGTCTTGAAGCACGTATCGATCATTTAGCCGGATCGTCATCAAGGGCGCCGCAGATGCCACGCACCTGCAATAGACGTCACTCGTTCGCTTAAAACCAGTTCACAGGTTCAGCAAATCGAAGTTTAGCACAACAATTGACCAACTACTTCATTATCACGAGCTAGAAGTCCAATACATTTGGTCCGTTTCGACACACAATCATGCCAAAAACATCTTGGTCACTCATTTTGAGCCTTAATGGAAATATTTATTCGCATTGTGAGGTAAGTGGATGAACAACATTCCTAATCACACCCTAATTGTGCCATCGACACAGTGTACATTGCCCGAGGAATGACGGTCACGAGCAATGCCCCTCACGCTAACAATGATCACAGCCATTGAGAAAACCTTAAGCTAGCAATGTGACGAGCAATCACGCTTTCTGTCTCCATCAACACGATCATAAAAGTACAAAAACAACCTAGAAAAAGAAACTGAAATGATCAAATTGCTTGAAGAGGACTCACGGGGAGCTCCTGATAGGATAAACGTAGCGGTTGAGATTTAATATTATATGGCGCCCACATGTCATGGATGACGTGACTATATATTAAGAATTTGAATATTTGTTATTTGAATTATAATTATTAACATTATCAAGATTTGAGTTAGGAATCAAATGTGATTTTTTTTATAAAAATATGTTTTGTGACAGACGTATAATATACGATAAAAATATATCTCTATGTTCTCTCTTCTCTAAGCTATCTCGAGAGGAATCACCTACGGCCTCTAAGATTTGTGAACATGAAACCATACGGAGTAACTCTAGCGGTAAAAAAATCATACGAAAACACGTTGATTAAAACATAAATTTATACTGACATACTATTTGAATTGTATTGACGTATTGTTTCAAACCAACAACTACGAAAATAAAATCACAAGATACAAAACAAAACCATACCTTTTGAATTCCTTTTCTTTAATCAAAACAAAACTCGCTGATTGAAACACAAATTTATACTGACGTACTATTTGATTTGTATAGATGCACTGTTTCGATCAAACAGTGCGTCGGTTCAATTTTTTTCGAAACGTTGCTCACAATCAAACCAACAACTACGAAAATAAGATCACAAGTTACAAAAATAACGCCATATTTTTTGTATTCTTTTTTTTCAATCAAAATGAAAACGCGCTGATTGAAACACAAATTTATACTGACGCATTATTTGAGTTGTATTGATGTATTGTTTTGAAACAATGTGTCAATACAAATCATACAGTGTGCTAATTCACATTCTTGGCAAACCTTCGACATTGTCATAATCATCTTTGTCCCCATCTTTTGTCCCACCGTCTCCTCCTCCACCTCCACCACCTCGGACATCACTCCACCACTAGACAAAAATGAAGCAGAAATCAACCTGGAGAGATAAGGGTACGAGGGTCGAGAAGAAAGGAGGACAACACAGAGGTAGCGAAGAGAAAAAAGCGAGGCATCGGTCAAATATTGGTGTTGAAGACAGTGATGGAGGTGGGAGATGGGTGTGGCAATGATGGTGGAGATGATGATGTGATACTGATAAAGAGGTTGAAAAAATTTAAAAGAGAGATATGAAAATTATATGTTTTGGAGTTTTTACTTTCGAGTTACATGTTTTGAAAATTATTTTGTAAAACATATATCATAGGAATTTTTTTTTATATATTTTTAAGTTAAAAGGTTAATAAGAAAAGTTGTAATTTCATTTAGAATACTCAATTAAAAAAACATTATTATTAATATAAAATGGAGTACAGCGGTAGGAGTAGATGAAACGCTAAGGGTTTCTCCCCTACCAATCTCAAACCTGTTTGCTCCATCTACCACCAATCTCTAGGGTTTCTCTCCTGCTCAACCATTCTCAGTATCTTACGAATTCAAGTTTCGTACCTTGTGATAGCATCGTTACAAGCATCTCCGCCGCCACATCGTCCTCGGAGGAATCAGGACGGTGGGATTCGAGTCGCATCGCGTCGCGCTTCGCCGGAATTCGGCGGACTCGGAAAATCGCCGTGTTTGACTTTGATACGACTCTAAATTTTATAGGAAATGGAACCTTACGAAAAATATTATCGCCACGAATGAGACAATAAGAAAGTCTTAGATATTGTCGTCATGGGCGGAATTCATCTCGTATATCATTCTTTTTATGGTATTTGCCTTCATCACGAATACGACTACAAGAACATCTTTTAGATATTACCGTCATGGACAGGATGCATCAGGAATTAGAATAGAATAATATAGAATTTACTCATCTCATGTTAAGTGGCGAAATAGATTGGGATGATTCCAATTTGTCACATACTAATCACATCGAGGGCGAGTCTGATATTCTGATACTATGTTGAGAAACATTCAGGACGAATTAGGGTGTTGATTTTGATCCGTGACTTTGGCAATGTACTTGTTCTGGGACGTTAAAATGGATGATGTTTTCATCGAGGCTATTGCCAGGGATGCATGATTGTCTGTCATCCTCAGTCCATTTCTGATATCGAGCGTATAAGGCCAATAGCAACGACGAGCAGATTCAATTCAAAGATGGGTCGTACTAAGGAGCCAAAGATTGTTAACATTTGCTGGAAGAAAGGATATGGGTAGGAAGGTTTGCAGTGTGTTGGTTTGAGCGTGTCCTGAATATAGGAGCTTGCATCATTCTTGAAGAGGCGGTCGCTGACATGCCGTCGGAGAAAATACTGTTGTGCTACCCCTACCTGTGAGTCAGTGTAGTTGCTTAATTAACCACCAAATGCGCAGTGTGTGAGGATGGCGGATGAAATTGTCTGCTGTCACTCAGAGGTATATTTAATCTGGTCAGGTATATTGTTCTTTGAATGTTCTGTCATAGCATTTCGTTAGTATTATTTATCTGGGTAAGTTTATGAATTCATTAATAAGTTAACCAACTACAGGATGCCTAGAATTTTTATGCGGGATAATCGGACCTCAAGAAGCAAGTGATCCTACGATCCATCGTCATGAAAAACGCTTGGAATAAGTTCTTGGTGGCTAGAATTTTGCACAGAGGACATGTCACACCAAAACTGCCTTGCTTCGAAAGTTTGTGATCACTTGGGATCTCATTCCCGTGCACTTTCCTGGACGAACATATCTAGATTAGTATAGACGCCATTGGTTATCTGCTTCCATCCCTTAACAGCCTCCATCATATGTTATATGCTTGGATTAAAGTCCAAGCACCTGCACAACACCTAAGTCACATCTTCATGACAGAATAGCTTTTAAATATGAGGTTAACCTGGTGCACTATAAGACTGCCGAGTTAGCAGAAATTAATAGCCCTTTCATGCTAGGAGCTCACTCTAATCATATTTGCAACACAACCCACAGACTGAGTTTTCTAATTTAGACAAAGAGTCGTAGCTCTGCTGAATCTCCTCATAGTGTGATTCACAGATAGGAGGAAAGACCCCAGCTAGATCGATTGCTGTAAACAAAGAAAAGAACAGGCTTATTAAATTGCATTGTGAGGACAGTGATTATACTTCAGATTCAGTAGTATGAAAATGTTAAATGTTCAAGCTTTTGTTGCGCTTCTTTCTCTCAGACCCCTACTTATTAGAATTTGGCCAAATTTTGAACTCCCTGTATTAAGTATTAGACGTCGTTGTTCATGCAAATTTTGTGTAGGATTAGACCTTCGTCTTGTAAACGGGGATGAATCCCGCATTGAACCTTATTGTCGGAGTGTGAGAACTGAGACTTGAACCTGAAATCAAGATATTCTTTGACATGAGTGTTTGACCAATTGATCAAACCTGTTGCTTCATAGGTTTAATCGATAATAGAACATAATGGGCATCTACCTCGGAAGGAAACTGTATGATTTTTGTAGCTCTTTTCATTGACAATGGTTTTTGTAGTACATGAACTATTACATGATATCTTTCCACCAAGAACACATACACAAACAGCAGCAACCCAGATGAAAAGCAGGGCAACCCCTAGTTCTATGGAGGAAATCCGAGGAGGTCTGAGACTTACCAGAACCGCCCATACAGATTAGCTACGGACCCAAAAACTTAAGGTCCAGAGGCATACATACATCATATAATGCCGAGACAAATTCTATGTCAAATTAGTTAGCTATATATATATATATATCACCTAGTACTAAATAGTAGCCATTTCAGCTTCTCTTCTCTTCTCTTTCGAGTTTAAAAAAACGGAGAGAGCGCTGATCGATCATGTACTAATCGATACTAAATTTTCGTTTATCAGAGCCAGAGCGCGCCGGCCTGCTTCAGGAGGGGAACAAGGGTACCATTAATATGAGAAGCCATGACTCTATCCATGGTCCCAACCAGCTTCCCTCCAACGAACACGACAGGGAGCCCGCAGGAGCCACTGCCGTTTCCCATCCTCTGAAGCGCCACCCGCTGCAGCGCCATCTCGAGCTCACTGTCCTCAAGCTCATAGATGCTTGGGTTGACGCCCATGCCACAGAACAGCTTCTCCATGGCATGGCACATGAAACAGCCGTTCTTGCTGAATATAACCACAGGACTCTCTGATACAAGCCTCTCTATTCTCTCAGTGGCTGCAGCCGCTGCTCCCCATGAATTTTCCTGGTAATGCATTATCAGAACTCTCTTGGTTATGTTATTTCTTTGTGTTTGAGCAAGCAGTGTTTGATGGAGATGAAGGAGATGGTTTTGGGGAGGAAAAATGGGAAGTGGATATATAGCAGTCAACTCATGCAAAGAGAGCCTGCTGGATTATTTATACTGGAACATAAGGATAAGTCAAGATCAACTTTAAGTTTATTCCAATAATTACTCTGATCTGTGATTTGTTCACATCGTTACTAAAAATTGAATGCTGGTTAAATCCTCGAGACTTTCACTCTTCAGCATAAGACTCTTGACTCTATGATTTGCATATGACCCCTTCATAGATATGTTTTGTTTTAAAGTTAAATACCCATCTAAGTTTGTTTCATGATATGATCTTTGGTCCATTTTCATTTGAAAGGATACTTCGCATAGTCAAGAGGGTCTCGCTTTTCTAGCTAAGTTATGTCGAATATACCTTGGGTCGTTAGCGTAGAAGACTCTTGCACGACACAGTTACGAGCGAACCCCTCGATAGAGTTCTTTACTTATCATAGGTTGATGTTGATCAACTATATATTTCCTTAAGTCCAATGATCAGTTCAACGGGTTCAATTGTGACCAATATTCCGAAGTACGTACGTAGTTCATGAACTTAATGCACCTCTGCTATTCTCCATAAACTTTTAACTTCCGATTTGAAACATCCTCATGGAACTCGTCGTCATTAGCATCCCTTGTAGCATTACATAAATCATCATACAACAGTAAAAATGTCTATTATTATTAAATTAATTGGATGTAGCCTTTGTCTAGCAAAGTTGGGAGCAAGAAGTCGTCAGCAAAGTAAATTGAGAGGTTGGGTTATGAGTCAGCAGGTAAAAAAACAAGAGAATCAATGGCTCATCTTTGCCTATCTTGCAGGACAACAGCTCTGCTTGCATGATCATCAAGTTCAGTTCAGAAAATAACTGTTAAAAGAATAGTACAACAACAACATCAACAGCATCAACACTCTTGTTATTCGTTCAAAGGTGATAAGGAAAAGATTGGTTGTTCATGTAAGACGCATGATGTTGGTACGTTATAGTTAATTGCAGGGTGGGAAGGCGATTAGGAATTTTTGTAAGATGCAAGAAGATAAGAGTGGGGTATGTGTTTGTGAAAGGAACTCGCTCGAATTCATGCGCTGGGCAACTTAAGGGTGAGTTAATTTCTCCCAAGGCTGATAATTATATTCATAAGATTTGAACTCGAGACCTTATTTATGATCGTTAGACTTAATATTGTTAATACCACTCAAATCATGAGGTCGTTAGCAATTTTCTGGTTCTTGATTAGAACGCAATAAAAATCAAATTTCCTTACAGGTACTCTCAATTCCGACCTCGGCAACAACAAGAACTTTGCTTCTTCACGCGAACGAACACGACACCTACTAATGATCTATTCATATACAATCCCTTTTATGTCTAAAGCATGAGCTTTTGCCTTGGTGTTTATGCTTGTGCTTGTATTTGTGTTAGTTAGAAAAAGAATACCGGAAACCCAATAAAAAAATACAGAAATAAAATAAAATTGAAGCAAGCAAATCGGCATGGGAAGGACAAGAATGGCGGGGGCATTTGCAGGCAGGTAGTTTTGGGGAGCTCACAAGAGTGCTGCTTTTGTCCTTGTTTTTTGTCTCCCTGCCTTTGCTTCGCACTTTGTTGTGTGATTTTTGTGTCTTGCGTCCAACGATCAGAAAATTACTCCTACTACTTGAGTAAAGAACCTACTGTGTTTTGTCGCGGATTGGTGGTGGCTCGGAATGCAGAGTTGATATTATTGTTCCAACGACATTCTCGTATAACATTAATTTATTGAGTTTAAGCACTCTGGACTATGAAAACTTGCCGGACAGAACTAATAAAACTGTTGTTGGAATGAAAATATCAATTACGTTTTCAAGTCGCCTCTGCGACCGACGAAATAAAACCTTCGTTATCATTGTCGAGATGGTCGGTCTCGATTTCTGTCTATATATGTGAACTGGATATAACTGTTAATCCAAAAATTTAATGTCCATGAGTTATGGATTGTTCATATATATATTCTATTCTGTTTTTTTCTACTATCGATATGAATAAACCTACGCACATATATCCTAACAATTACACTAATAAAATCTCCGTATTCTTTGACTACCCTCTACCTTTTCGTTATTCTATTCCGAGGGCACCTTTCACATGCAACTGAAGGAACACATGAATTTCTCACTTTTTTTAGGGAGTAGAATTCCATGTGGTCCACGCATCCCAAAAACGAAGGATATTATGGATGCTCTCTTATGCATCGTCTGATTAAAACTTCCTTTTCCAAGATTGAACTGAAACTGTTAGAAGTTATGTTTTTGTTAATAGAGTGCATTATTTGGAAACAAGAAAACGAACATGATCGCAACTTCAATATTTTCAGACAAGAATTCCCTCGAGCTTATAGTGGTAACTGGTATCGCATCTCCCTACAGTGGAAGATCTGATCTCCTGTATTATCAAAAGAAACCGTCGGGATGCCAATTCTATTGTAGGCGACATACACATTAGTGATGCCGATGCCCATTTGTACCGATAACCAAACGCTGATATATACATCAACAAATATTCCCCGTCCAAGGCCGACCAACATCCATAGCAGGAGCTAACCGTTAAGCAGGGTGCAGTGATTCCCCTCTCGACCCTCGAACAACAGTAATTGTCGAGATGACGAGGTCATTGAAGGGAGAGATCAAATCCAACATACTTCAGGCATTCCGAATTCCATAATTCTATAAGTTCAACGAGTTCACTCTCATAAGAAGATACTACTACACAACATTCTCAGTGACTATTTATGTGCAGAAGTCTCATTCTAAGTCTAAAGATACTATGTAAAGATACAAACACTAGGAAAACATCTAATCCAGCAACCAACTACTTTCATACAAAAGGGCACCACCCACTACCCCGGGACACACCGGTGCCATGGGCAAGGACGACGGCTGACCGTAGAAGCCGCCGTCAGATCCGGGGAAACCCTGGTAAGGGTTTTGAAGAGGAGGAGCATAAGGAGAGATCCCCGACACTGGGGGACCCATTGGAGGATAATTGGAGAGAGGAGGCCCCGGCTGTTGGCCTCCATTGAAGTTGTAGGGTGGTTCGCCAGGCATCATCAGTCCAGCAGTCTGCATGAACTGAGGCATTGCAAAGGGTGGCATTGGCGGCAAGGGAGGCGGTGGTGGAGGAGATGATGGGGGTGGAGGCGGCTGCTCATCAGAAGCTGGAGGTTGGTTACCGCCAACAGAGTTCTGACGGAGCAATTCTGCTGGTGGAAAAGGTGGTTGTAGCGGCAGTTGCTGCTGAGTGGGAGGCGGCTCGTAGGGTTGATCAATTTCAAGCTTTGCTCTCTTCTCAGGGGGATAATCGGTCAGCGACTCATTAACTGTGTTGCCAATTATGCTGCCTTGTGTGAGAGAAGATAAGACATAAGTCAGCATTTCTGCAGAGGAGGTGGAAGCGGTAAGCTTGGCTGCCACGGCAGCAGCAGCAGACTTCCGTTGTTCTTCCTCCAAGCCTGCCTCGGCAAATGGGGGCTGCCTTGGGAATACAACTGGAGCAGGCTGTTGGTGATCCTCAGGAACAAAGCCTGGAGGTGCAGAATTGCTAGCTTCCTGCAGTCCTTGATCATTAAGCAACTGCTCACTGTCTGAATTTAGCAACTGCTGGCATACATTAGCGGCCTGCTCCGACTGAAGATGAGCAACCTGCAACCAGAGCAGGAAAGCATAAGGTTCATATAGACCCTGTGATAGACAGATAGTATGCAAAAATCAAAGTCCAAAGGTTATAACTGGTCCAAACCAGCCTATAAGCTCTTCATCGCACTTGATGAATGCCGAATGGTATTTGGACCGAGCATATAACTTTTTACGTATTTTTATGAAAACGGTTTAAGCCTGTGACATGTATAACTCTTCACATACAAAGAGTACTTACCCGGAGTACAGTTCGGATATGGTCCAGCTTGAACTCCTGAAAACAATAGCAAATTGATATCTCAGACTAACGTTTCACAATGGAAGAACTTAGAACACTTGAAACATGAAACAAAACAAAGAAGAAGAAAAAAATCACAAATTTCAACATCCCTCATTTGTAATAAACCAACCTGCTCGTTAAGGGCTTCTCTTAAATACGATACAAGAGTTACTCTAGAGGCTTCGACCGCAGAGAGCTGTTCGATGCTCTCTCTTAGAACACCATGCTGCACCTGAAACTCCTTGACAACTCCAGGCAAACGCCCTGCTTGGACATCCACAACAGTCAGGAAAGAAAAAAAAAAACAGATTGAGACAGTCAACTCGAGAGCTTTGAAATTAAAAGGAGATAAAACAACTGTATAGCTTTCTTCCATTGTCAAAATAGTTCATCCTATCGAACTTTTCAATTTCGACCCTCATGATCACTGTTAATTGGAATGCAATGTCAAACTTGAACATTGATCATTATTTCTGATTCAAAGAGGAACAGGACCAAAAAACAGACTGCAAGTATCAGGTAGAGATCATGAAAAAGCGGACATAAACAAAAATTCGGAAGAAAGCTACCTGCATTCATATCAGTGCCAATATCCTTCTCTACTTTCTCCAAATGGCCTATTGCATTCCTGCATTTCCCCAACACAACATCTTCATCCAGCGGACCACCATAAATGAGTTCATAACTCGAAACGATCTTATCCAACGTAGCTCCAGCAGAGGGTCTCTGTTACATAGTGGAAGAAAGATACATCAATGAAGCGACTAGGAGAAACTATTATGAATAGTAGCAATAAAGCCAAGTAAAAAGTAAAATTTTTCTCACAAGTTTGACACCGAGTTGCTTCACATTTTTTAAACTGTTCTCTGGCGGCCTTCCGAGGAACTCCTCCTTCAGAATATGCCCCCTGGAGCCGAAGACTTTTCTCTCTTCCCATATGTGAATCTGTATCAAGAAAATAAGCATGAGTTGTACTTAGCAGACAACATAATATGATAGAGTGGCACTTAGGGCAACATAATATGATAAAGTGGCACTTAGGGCAACAAAAACATAATAAGAATCTAGCAATGCCTCACGTGATATTTCTTATCCAAAAAGTAGTACCCCGGAACATAAGATATCAGAAACACGAACCACACACAAACCTAGTACAAGAGTTGTGTTTCCGTTGAGCAGCTCACTTTGGAGCATCTTGATCAGTCATGATAACAATTTTTGAGTTAAATACTAGCAATGGCAAATCGAGCAAACAGATTGTGTACAGACACAAACAAACATAAAAACAGCCCTTGAAAGCTTTAATTTTAGAACATCGGGGAAGCTTACCAGCCTCAATGCAGCATTCCTACCGAAATCATCGCCATTGCGGATCACATCTCGAAGAGCCTCTGGTAATACCCTCCAGAACTCCCCAACAAACTCAGCTCCCTTTCGCCTACTAATTTGTAAAATATCATTTGCAAGATACAGGAAAGCCAATTTTTGTTCACACGGGGAGCAATGGAACTGTTTATCCCATGTCTCAACAACTTCTTTTGCTTTATTCATATGGAAGATACACCAATGTGAAAGAGCTATTGGAAGTTAAGGATAACACTTCAAAAGTGAAGGAAGAAAGAATTAAGATCTTTAGAGCCACGTATACACTTGTTTCAGTCAAAAGGCATTGACGAACTACCAAAAAAAAAAAAAAAAACCCGCCTAACTAAATGCAGATTTAAGACAATGACCCTAGCAGAGTAATGTTACCATTGAGGGCAAGGCAGCTTAGGCAGCATTTTGATGCAAAGATAAATCACTTCTTGTTCCTCACAAGCTAGGTGAAGTACAGGATGATTAGAGTGCATAATATCTCACAATTCACATGGTTTACTACTCTCCGTACAAGTGCCTCTATATTACCCATTAGGTCATAAACAATTCTCTACATCATATGAGCCTAGCTTTAAGATTCATCAGCTTATCCCCGCAAACCCTACTTGAACTTCAATTCAAACAGAAACTCTTCCATATCAACTGTTCTCTCCAACCTTATGTTCTATAAAAGTCCAAACTAAGGATGGGGGTTCAAGAATGTGCGTCATGTTAGACCCAAAAAAAGAGTAGCTGCCTCACGAAATATGACTCATGGGTAAAAGTCCATATCTTTAAGCATTACATCTCATCTCGAAAAGAAACTGAACATAGAGCACTCATTAAAGGATACTTTCTATACTCTGCTGAGAATTATTGAGTTTTTTCAGCTTATCGACTAAAATCTGGGGATTAAATGTACTGCCCATTGCTTTCTCCCTTTTGCGCCTCTTATTTCAGCCAATTGGAAAGACAGAGAGGCGGACTACACTAGTCAAAACTCCTGCAGAAGACAGAGCCAAAACAGGAATTTTTAGAGCACAAGAAGACCAAGCAGAGCACAATCCAAATTGAAACTTGAAAGTGCTACGCATGGCAAGGATAAAACAATAAAGAACCATCACGCCAAACAGATTAAAATGGCATTCAAGGGTGAGTGGAAAGATTGAGTGAAAACATGGGAATAATAACCCACATCCTAACTCTCAATTAAACAACAGAAAAACAAAAACGATCAATATTATTCAATAGAATTGCAACCCCTGATTCATAAGTACGATGGGCACTTAGTAAAAGCAAAACAGGTTAGTCATCCATTTAGCATGTAGATGTAAAGCATTCCTTAACAAGCCCTGCATCACAGCTATCATGGTCAAAGTTGTACATGAATTATCAGACAGATAACGTTTTGCCTTCATAGCCTCAAGAGAAAAGAAAGAATCAAGGACGGTTGGCATAAAGAAAAATATAATCGCAAGGTAATATCAAAAAAAAAATTGTATGACAAAACAGCATTCAAGACTATCACTGATGTAAGATAATCTGCACACCAAATATTAACAGAGATCCAGGACCCGAATATCTTTCCAAGTTAGGCATTTGTTCATGAAACGATTCCGTCAAGAGCGCCTTGGAAGACACTTGACAGACGCTAATGGTGTAGTGCATATCGATTTTCAGCTAAGAAAGAATTAAAACCTCGTAAGGACTCAAATGCCAGCCTTGTTCAGCTAAACATAACGTTGCAACTTTTCTCGTCTTCGAAAGCTTATAGTTATAAAAATCTCCACAGAAAACAGCAAACGGCCTCAACATATGCAGTCGAACATTGTCCTGCGTAATCGGCTATTGCAATCTTCCAAGTCTACCACACCATGTTGGCATGTTGCAATACCAACTATGACAAAGATGGCTACAATCAACTCAATTAACATTAATCGGCGTTGGAAATTCTCCACTACACAAATTCTAGTAATACTAGTCCAAGGAAACCAAAACTTGACACAAATCAAATCTTGTTACCAAATCCAACTCAAAAAAAAGGGGGGGGGGGATTGAGAAACCCTAGAGAACACGAAACATCAATAACCAAACGAATTCAGCGGCAAATCATACAATAATCGAGAAACAAAGCTCACCACTCGTCAATCCCAAACCCTACACCGAATCGTCCCCGCGAAATATATCTCGTTCGCAAGGATTAGGGTCTGTGAGAGTCGTTCGTGCGTTTGGGGACTTTTTTAGATATATTTTTTTCTTTTTTGGTTTTAGTTTTGGTTTATGGTTTGTGTTTGTGTTTGTGTGGGGAAGAGAAGAGAAGGGGAAGTACGGTGCAAAGTGGGTGTGAAGATTGTGTGAGTTCAGGGGTTGTGAGAGAGAGATGTCACGACGAACGAATTTGGAGTCTGGTTCAAATTAAAGTCCGTGACAAATTGATGCGGTCCAAGTACACACGGCCCATTAAAGAAGGCCCAAGTTTATCTAAGGGAGGTACAAACCTAGGGAGGTGATGTTCTAGAAGCCGCAAAGGCTTTATCTTGGGTAGGTTGGTATCGAAAGTCTACATGTAAATATAGACCATTAGATCGTTTTTATCTCCACCGTTGGTTGTGGATGACAAGTTGTATATAACGGGATGTTTGGCTCATTTGCCAAACCATCCATCCTTGAGTTCAATCTCGTGTAAACCCAAAAAAAACCCCGAGAATAATACATTGTGTTTTCCTCTCAAAACTTGTTCCGAGTTCCCATTTCTCTTACGAGTTCTTACTTAACTATTTGGTGAGCGAATTAGGCTGAGCTTGAGCGAAGGTCACGGGTTGTGAGAAATCTAACCCCGTGACAGAGAGTACCCCCAATTGGTTTTTCACGGACTCGTTTCATCATTGTTTTTTTTATGTTTATTTTTTTTAATATAAAATAAAAATCATTTTATCAGAAAATAAGTTTATTATTTTTAAAGAAATTATTTTTTAAGAAGATTACTTTAAATCAATAAAAATCTAAAATCATTTGAAATCATTATTTTGTGTGCCAGGAGATAATTTTTTGTGTCATTTGAATCCGATTCTCTTTTTTAACATATATATTAAATAACTTGAAATTTTTAGATCATTTACATTATATTATATTTCTTAATAAAAATGTAATTTTTTTCTACTGTTATCTAAGTTTTATATTAATTTTCATAAAAATATTTTCAAATATAAGAAATAGCCTTTTTAGAAAATGATTTTTAATAATAAGAAATAGTTTCTTGAGAAAATAATTTTTTGAAAAACAATAAATTCGTGAGAAAATAATTTCTTTTTTAATGTTAATAAGAAAAATTTGAATGTTTAATGGGTGCTCCCAACTCGTTTCTACTTGACATGAAATAAATACTTTCATGTTTTATGTTTCGTCTTAATGAAACCATGACATTGTATTTTAAAATTATTGAATAAATTATTGAATAAATTTTTTATTAGGATTCCTATGTAGATGAGTAAAAATTTAACATGATTAATATTTGGGATAAGAATTGTGTGCCATGACATAAAAATATCTAATAATAATTAATTAATTAATTAAAATAATATAAATTAAATATTAAATAATAAAAAATAAATGATGAAATTTTTTTCTTTAGCATTTTAAAAATTGAATTATATATTTTGACATATACAATCGTTAGATGTATCAATAGAAAATTTAAAACAAATCCAACCATTAAGTTAATCAAGAAACTTTGACGTCTTTGCCAAAAACGCGGTAACCCTGCTGAACCGCATCTCCAACGTAGCCAACGCAAATGCACCTGTCCCTAACTAGCAAATGTGTTTCATCCGAATCGGGTTTGTCACCCAAAAAAGAGTCGCCGCGTCAATTGTGACGCGAATGGATAAAATCTGTAATTTGTTTATTTATTTAAGCAGGTTTTGCCACACCCTAAGTTGTTAATGTTGTGAATCTTTCACGAAACTATTACATATCATTTAATAAAATTATAATATGAAGAAAAATTGAAAGACTAAATTACATCAAACAAAAATTCCTCCCCATCCCACCTTCCACCTCATCTCTGTCCATCATCACCACGCACAGCCATTACCGGAGATGGAACGGACGTCGTCGCCGCTACACGACAAGGGCCGATCGACAAATGATATGGAATTTCATTATTTGGTCTCTTCAATTGGTATAAAACCATGGTTTACGCATCCATCCTCGACGACGGCTACCCTAAAACGGCTACGCTTCTCTGACAAAGAGCCCTCGTTCTCCGACAACGACAATAGCTGCCGCTCCATCTCAATCTGAATCTCCGACGGCCGTGGCGGTTATCGATGCTGGACAATTAAGGGGCGAAGGGCGTGAGATGGGGAGGGATTGGGTCAAGCCAATCCTGAGCCTTCAATTTTTCTTGATTGACTTGAACTGTTAGATCTGTTTTTAGTTTTCTATTATTAACACACCTAAAGGTTATGCATCAAGACACACCATCAATTTGTCCTTCAATGAATTAAGAGTAAATCTCTTTTTTAAATTTTATGAATAGTTTACTATTTTAAAACATATTTTATACTCAATACTTATTATTTTTTAAGCGAATCTTGATTTTATGTGAAATCCATTTTGACCTTTTTTTTCAACTTTTTTTGAATCTCACTTGCTCTATTATTTACCAAGTTTCTCTTTATAATTTGAGCAAAACAACGTGGGAAATCATCAATGAGGGGCTAAATATGTATGAAAACTTTTTAGGGATAAAAAATATATATAAATAATGAGATGAAGATATTTCATATTGATGAGGATATTGTTGTAGTTTTTTCGTTTATTATATTGGTTCTAGGATTATTATAATATTTTTTTCTTATTTTATTCAATAAATAATAAATGATGCGATTTAAAATTTTCAATAACGTATAGTTATAATACATGATATTTATTATCATTAATATTTTATGATATTTTTTTTTTAAAAAAATAAGATTAAATCATGTCACTATCAATCAAAATTTATATCGTCATATGTATTCGATCAAGAAATTGAAATCTTTTTTGGGAGATGTCTGTTAGGTCCTAAAAGTTTTATTAAGGCAAAGAAATAGTATTTATCTAAAAAAAAGAAAAGAAAATCCTTCATCCTCAGGTGCTTATATTGCCGAAATCTCCTATGATCGAGAAAGCAGTAGAAAAGATTTTAATCTTTCCGGATGAAGAAGAAAGGCATGATACGGCTTAGACAAAACTCATACTTTTAAACTCGGCATTTTTTCTTTTATGAAAACATGAGAATAAGTCGGGCATTCTTCTTTCAGTTTGGGAACGGAGGGAGTATTTTTTAACGAAACAAACATGTACGCACGTCTGGCATAACTCCAACTATAACCTCTCCTCTCCACCCCTCCTCACTTCTTCCACCGACGATGAAATCTCCGGCGCCGACGCCCCACCGCCGCCGGCCCTTCCCAATCCGTTCCTTTCTCCTCCTCATCACTTTCCTCTCAGTCACTACCCTCTCGATCCTCACTCTCCGTCAGATCGAGCTCTCCGCCGACACCTCGTCTTTCCCCCTCCAGATCGACGATACAGCGTCGGCGATCCAGGTGTTTCGGAATGGGAGTGTGGGGATGGGTGGTGGTGTTGGGAGGGGAGGGACGTGTGCGACAGTGGAGGAGATGGGGGAGGGAGGTGGAGGGGAGGAGTGGTGGAGGGAGAGTTTGAGAGTGAGGAGGTTGATACGGAGTCATTTCGAGATCAATGGTAGTGTTTGTTCGTTTGTTGATTCGCGATGATTCGGTTTTCGCTTTGATATGTCGGAATGGAAGTGATTTAGATTTTGCGGATTCAAAACCCGAGAGACTTTGATAGTAGATGGAATCGGGAATGTGGATGGTTGTTGGTGCGATGCACTCATGAACAATTTAGGCATTGGTAGAGGCAACAATGTCATTATGTTAGTTGTTGATCGAGCTGAGGGGACGGAAAAATGCTGGTGGATTCGGCTGAGGAATCAATCTTATAAAAAGATCAACCAGATGGTAGAACACAAGTATCCTCTTCGATATCTTGATAGCTTCAAGCAACTTTGTGATCTGACGAATTCACCGAGTTGACTTGTACTGAGACATGCCATCATGTTTGTCCATTTTCAGAAATGGATCTATTGGAATATATTTTGTTATTGCAAGTCATAGTAATAGGTCGGTATAGTTAAGATCGTAATTGTGAAGGTGTTCGTGCATAGATAGTTGTCTTCCAGTTGGTTTGGAGGCCTTCTTATTTGTTTGTTATAATGCTTCTTTGTGGTCTAAGAAGTTCTCCGAGTTGATGTGTATTGTGCCATGCCACCGTGTTTCCCCACCTGTGGAGCGGATGTATTGTAGTAAATGTTGGCATTACAAGTCATAGTAATTGGTCATGGTAGTTAAAAGTCTGATTGTGATTGTATTTGTGGGTATATGGGCGTGATTATCCAATTGACTAAAAGACATGCTTATCTGTTCTTGAAAATGCTTCTTTGTTTGTTTCCATTTTAGGTCCTGCAAGAGTTAGAAGCCTTCCCCCGTCGCAATTTTGCCGGCATGGTTTTGTTCTAGGGAAAGCATCTGAAGCTGGGTTTGGAAACGAAATGTACAAGATATTAACTGCAGCAGCATTGAGCGTCATGCTGAATCGCTCTTTGATTATTGGGCAGTCCAGGCATATTGGTTCTCTTGCACACCTTTCTATTCATAATGACTAAAGTGGTACTTTTGATCATAGATTGTTAGTATTTTTTTTGTAGTACTATTGAATATTTGATATTTTAAAGCGCCGTAAATAGATCTGCATTTTTTGTGATGGCAGCAGGCTATGAAGCCTTTGATTTCATGAGACGCTATTTTACTGGAGTGATTTTTAGTCATCCATAGTTGACATGTGCTATGGATATCATCCATGAAATTCTTGACTTTTCCTGAAAAAACTGAGCTATGGTTATGCTGTCTCACCAGTAGAATGGTTCTTTTGCATTATTGGGTTTGAATTTTATTGCTGTGGTTGCAGGAGAGATTTATGACAGTCATCCAACTGTCATGCTTCATTGCATTATTAATCTATCTTACCTTGAAATCCAGGACTGGTTGCCATAGTTGAGTGTGATCTTTTTCTTGATTTGTTTAGGGGCAAATATCCTTTTGGGGATTATATTTCGTATACAAACCAGTCATTCACCCTGAAAGAAGTCAAGCATTTATGGGGACAAAACAGCTGTGCATCAAAATTTGGCCGTGATTTGGTTGTGCGAATTGACGATTTTCAGAAGCCTTCAGATACGAATGCCCTTTGTAGCAATTGGAGGGAGTGGAAGCATCCTGTCATATGGTAATCTCTCTCAAATTGTGTCAAGTACTTTCCACTGTAATGACCATCCACTGGCAACAGTATATGATCCCTGCACTCACAGGTTTCAAAATACAACAGACGCTGTCGCGGCTCAATTTTTCTTGAAGAATGTACATCCAGATATGAGAAAAGCTGCCTCTGAACTGTTTGGGAAACCAGAGCTGCTTCATTCCAGACCCAATGTATTTGGCGAGCTAATCAATATCCTTATATCGCCTTCTGAAAGCATTGAAGAAGCTGTCGATTCTGTACTCCCTAATGCTGATGATCCAGATATCTCATTGCACATGAGGATGCTTATGAACAGGTATTTTTACTTCACTGACACTCAAGTTAGAGTTAGGACTAAGGAGCGTTAATTATACAACCTCTTTTGGTTGGCAGATTTATTTGTTCCATATCAGTGTCAGTGACTTTTGTGCCATTACGACCTATGGCTGCAAACAAACCGTTTCCCCATCGGTGGAGTTGCCTTTGATGCAAACATACTATTTTTGCACGTTGTCCTCTGCCTGCTATATCATATTTTTGGAGATTTCCTAAACTTCCTTTTGTTGTGACGGCAATTAATGTGCTGCGAGTCTGTTAGCAAACTCTATAATGACACAGCGACATTCTTCAGATAGGCTAGTGTTCCTGTGGTAGTTCAATAGTTCCTGAATAAAGTCGTCTTTCTTGCAAAGAAAGCAGTTCTTAGAGAACTCTTGCTGATTGTTCTAGAAGTGAACCGACCATTGATTTGCAGGTCTGTGAGGTCAGCACAAGCTGCATTGAGCTGCATCAAGAAGGCACTGCAGAATCTGCATGGATTGCCAAGGCCAAAGGTGGTCTTGATCTCAGATACACCCTCTTCCATAGATTTGATGAGTTCAAGCCTCAATGAATTCGCTGAGGTGATCTTTAATCTGTTTCTATCCGTGAAGATCTTTTTGGTAGCACATCTTCCAGTCCTGAAAAGATGAGGAAAATGGAGTTAAATAGTTTTCATTTGATTTAGTGGTCTGACGTTTTGTTGTTTTCGATCTTTGCAGGTGCTTCATTTCGATTACAAACTTTTTCGGGGAAATATTTCCGGTAAGATACAAGAGAAGCAAGTTCTGGGATTCAGGATCAAGGATTGGGGACCAACACCGAGATGGGTTGCATTTGTGGACTTCTTCCTCGCGTCACGTGCTAAGCATGCAGTCATTTCTGGGGCCCACCGTCGAGTCGGAACAACCTATGCTCAGTTAATAGCTGCTTTAGCTGCTGCTAGAAATCTTGGTACATAGTATTCTTCTGATTCCCGTCTAATCTTTATAGGAACATTATCATGGCTCGGACTTCTAACAGACACATTTTATCTGTGTCAGATGAAAACTCTACATCTGCTTCAACCTTCTCATTCTTCAGCAGCTTCTCCAGCAATTCGCTAAGACATGGTTTAAGCAATCAGATGGGCTGGGGACACGTATGGAACAGATTCGCCGGTCCTTTGAGTTGTCGGGGGCAACACGACCAATGTGCCTTCACTCCGCTGCTTCCTCCCGCTTGGTGGGACGGGATTTGGCAGTCTCCCATACCACGTGACATTAGAAGATTGGAGTCTTATGGTGTGAAGCTGTCCGGCTTGGGAACAGTCGACGAGGATCAGCTCCAGTCATTTTGTAAGGCAAGGAAAGAAAAGATTACCAAGGTTCCCATCGCCGCAATGTAACTGAATAGATAGGCTACGACTTGATCATACCACAATTAATATACCGAATCCCTCACCTGGAATGGAGGCCTTTGTTTTGAGTCCATTTCTCATTTTTAGTCAAGGGATTAACATCTGGGAAGGTTAGTCGAGGGATTAACATCACTTGTTTTGGTAGCTTCTCTTTCCTTGAACAAAGAAGTTTCAGCATGTAAGATATATGGTGATTTTATTTGGTTTTTCAACAGGTGTAATGATGAGATACCATTATTCATTCCACGGTTTCTTTACAGGTAGTTTCTTCGGATATGTTCCATAGATATCCCACGGCTGTGAGCAAGATCAAGGAGGTGAAGCTATCGTTGTTGACCTCAGGGCATTTTAGTAGCATGTAGCAGCCCGTGTTAAGCTGAGCACTTCATGGGTATTTGATGGGGCTATAGTCGATTTGATTAAGGAGATTGTGCTAGCTCTTAACAGTTTGATCAAGCTGGCAAAGATGAGGAGGAAGTTTCATCAGAGGGAAGCCAAGCGAGACCCAGCTCCAAAGTCCCACAGTTCTCCGAGCGGGCGCAATCATTTGTTCTTAAGCTTATCCCTCGGTTGATACAGCAGTAGTTTCCAGCACGGATTCACTGACGAACATCTTTCTACGCAAAAACATTTTCCAACTCATAATGTCCAAGTTAACCTTAATGTAACAAGTTTCTGTCATTTCGTACACTGAAAACATGCTGGTTGCTATTTTTCCATGAAAATTACAGGTAGAGACAAACCAGGACACAGACTGATTATTTTTCCATGAAAGTCATATGCGCCAAAATTGGATTATACACAAAACATGGCGAGATAAATATGATATTCCTTAGAAACAACAGTGAGGTGCAATCATCAAATGGAGATGATCTCATCTTACTTACCATTAAGCAAGGTTGTGGTAAGGCTACTGATCCGAAGTCGATACACACGTTTGAAGATTTATGCTAGCTCTCCTGCTCAAAATGGTCTTCCCGCATCTTCCATCATCTTCTTAACTCTTGTGAGTTTCAACAACTCTACAAAAACCTGAAACCACAAAACAAGACAGGAAACAAATAATTCACCTTAAGTCGTAATTATGGGAAAATAGGGCAATATTTGGTCAAAGAAATGTCGAGAATGTTTTTATCGCTGGATAGAAACAGTCTCCTGCTCAGTGATGTAAGTTCATGTAGCCCATATAGTGCGACTTGAGTTAGAAGTGTGCCAGTGCATCAGAACTACAGAATTACAAACGCATTTGGTGCATCACAACATTTTTCCTTTTCACCTCTAAGGCCATGTCTTCGGGAGTCACTTGGTCGTATTCAAAATAACCCGATTCAGCAGCTACTCCTGCAATGAATTCGCAAGAACAAGATCATAAAAATCAGACCATACAGTTATCTACTGAACAGATGATTGCTATAAGCAATGGTATGTACTCTGAAGCAAAACAGTGGCATCAGCTGTAGCATATCCGCTTTTGTGCTCCTCATAAGTCGCTACTAGTCGAGAAAAGACCTAGCAGCAAGTAACCAATGATTAGACTCTCATGACTAAAATATTGAATGAAAGTTGAGAGACAAAAGATTAGTCCTCAATAACAAAATACGGAGGTCTTTGATACCTCAGATTGGTTTTCGTTGCTCCGCTTTGCTATCATATCTATAGGAACGTCGATCCATATGGTGATTCCACATCTCAAATATCCCCTGTGACGATGAAGAGTGAACATTCATAAAGATAGGAATCTACCACAGACACCTTGAATGATTAGGGGACGGAAAGATCAGAAACGAGCAGTCTTACAGATTTGATGCATTTTGAACTGCACCATTACCAGCACTTACAACCAGATGGCCCATAGCTGACAACTGCTTCAGTACTTCACTCTATAACACACAAAGGAAAACAATTATCACCTTTGATTCCTAGAACTAGCCTACCCAGGTTGACAGGTTTTTTTCTTTAAGATGAGATATTGCACAAGAGCGGGAAAAAAAACTGAAATAAATGATGCATTTTTTTGGGTTTAGTGTTTAGGGTTGAGCTGAGATAAAGTACTTGCAAGTACTTATGTTTGTTAGCTATACCTCACATTAGTTCTAAAAAGAATTTAAATAAATAAAGAACTCTAATCTTGTTAGAATATTAAATATCTCATTAGACTTGCTAGATCCACACTTTCATCATAATTAAAAATATGAAGTTACCTCTGCCTCACGAAAACCATCCTCATCTCGATCCCTAAATGATTTGCCAGAGGGATCACTGCCAGCAGCATCTTCAACTACAGAATCACTAAACATAGTCATCAAAAAGATATTTACTTTGTTGTTATCGAAAAATGCAAGATCCCAGCCATTCCAAGAAAACATCAAGAATCTGTAACTGTCAAAGAAATAGTATCCTAATGTTTTGGCAAGTACATTACCCACTTTGTTGTTCATTTCTTTATCCAATCCTACCAAGTAAATAGTAAAGACATTACCCGTTGGTAAACCATCAAAAGAGATTTAAGGTTACAAAAGCTAAAGTCACAAAAAAAGAGCCTTACCTACAAGATTTATTGAAGTTCCTTTCAGGTCACATTCATCTGCGGCTTTCTGAGACAAAACCGACTGCATATAAGCACCCAAACTCACAACTAGTGACCATTTACAAAGCGATGATGACGAAAACCAAGCAGTTGTCTCATCATGTGCAACTGCTACATGGATAAAATGACATCATTCTCCCCTATCTTGTATCATGTCCTCCGAGGGGTCATGGTACCATCTACGTAATACTGATAAAATTTCATGCTGTACTCTTACAGGTATATTTCAAAGGAATTGGCTTCAGTCTTGAACAATATAGGTAATGCAGATCTCATTTGAAGCAAGAAAAGTGGATGGAACCTTCACATCAAAGGATCGATCTTCAACAGGTTCATCTGCAAACTCTAATCCAGAAAAGAACAAGAAAAAAAACACAATCTCTAAGAAAATGGAATGTTTATTTAAAGCAATAAAAGGTTCAGAAGATGAAAATACAATGGAACATGGTTTTTTCCTCTGTGGAGCTTGAACTTATAACCATTGATACTTGTGTCTGCAAACAAACAATGTACCGAATAACATGAAATACTTGTCAAAGACAAAAACCAAGGGCAATGCAGCCTGACAAACTCCTCTCATGGTGGGAGAGGACTTGTGCATCATCTATACTTGATGCAGATGGGGTTTGCATGGGGGCATTAAAGATACACATATTAGCCCATCTTTTATGCTGAGCTTGAGCAGGTGAGTATCTCAATTAACTCTATCTCTTTAAACTATCTCCCCTTAACATCAATATCCTCTATGAAGATCTCATTAGACACCACAAAAACTGGTTTTCAGGAACGATAGGCAATGTTGTAATCATCCCTCCGTCCACCACCTCTATCCTAACATGAACACCATGCCAAGCGCCAAATACCAAGGGATACACCATCAACCACGATAAGTCCAGCGCTTCCTACATTTTCTTTAAAGCACTCATGACTGAACCTATCGAAAATCAAGCTACTCATTGAATTCCTCAACATACCAGCACAAATCCCAAATTGAAAATCAGACCCTTTTACCCTACCCATACAAGACAACCCTAGGCCCAATATTCCAATTCAAAAACCCTTTAGCCATTGCACCCATCCCCACTAGACCAACATCACATGTTCCACTAATCTTTTCATATTAATCTTAACACAGGAACCCAGTCTGTTACTCTCGATCATGTGACATTGCGACTTCATGTCACGTCTGTTCTGATACCATAGTCAGCTACCAACTCTACCAAAAACTCGAACACATATTAATAGACTCATAATACTATTATCATCTTAATCAACACATTCACTCCCCAACTCCAACATTAACCTCAAATCCAACTCCAAAACCCCTCAATCACCAACCAACGAACAAGCTCATCATCAAACACCCACAAGCCAACCACTCACCCCAAGAACCATCATCATCTGGCATCACGCGAGGTGCCTCGACACGACCATGAGTGGATTTGGACCACTGTCTTGCTTCTGGGCTAAAGGGTTCGTGAAATGGGCAGCGAGGGAAGTGAAAGGGGAGATCTTGGTGGTGCTTGAGTGAGAGGAATTGAGGGTGGAAATGGGTGGGGATTGAGGTGAGGTGTTGGGTTCTGGTGGTGATTTGCATTGCCTCCATTGAAGTGGACTGTTCTTGAGAAGATGAGGTTTTCTGTTTTGAGGACTTCGTGAATGCGGACGTATCAAAGAAACCGAAAATTTTTTAGGGTGAACTCTGATATTATTCCGATTAGAATTATTTGACGTTATAGAATTAAAATTATAGCATAGTTTTAATATCGTTATTATCACATGATAAGTGTAATTATGATTTATTTAAATATATGTTAATTAGTTACTAATTAATTAATCTATTTGTTGTTTATCTTTTTTCTATATTTTGGTTGTGCAGTATTATTTATGACTTCGGGTGTGTATTTGTTGCTATGAATGCATTTTATTTTTACTAATTGATCTAATATTTTTATGTGTTTTTTTAATGATTTTTAGATTGTTTTTATGGATTCTTGTAAGGAAATCACGAAATAATTTTTTTATTGTTTCCAATCAAGATAAAAATATATACATATTTTTTTCTTTGGATCTTATTTCTAACAGGACATCTGGATAACAGTTGTCCTTATATCATGTCACATTTTTGTTTTTTCTTTATATCAGTATTTAAATCTTAATCATTTAATTACATGATATAATCTTAATCAATTTTTTTATTACTCACTCTATTCCGTGAGAAGTGTAATATTTTCCAACGAAAGTAATAATTTAAGATACATGTTGTGTCAAAATAAAAATAATATTTATATTATTTAATAATAAAAAATAATATTTTAAAAATATATAATACATAATATTATACATAATATTATTATAATATTAGATTAAATTTTATTATGAGATGGAAGACACGTTATCTTTTAATTCCAAAGTAAAAAGTACACATTCAAGTTATCCAACAACCCACTCTTACAAAAATCTAGGTGAAAAAAATAGTTCTCCAATACACATTCAAGTTATTTTTTCTTTATCTTTATTTTTTTTATCTTAGATAATTTATGAAAAATTAACTTTACATGATTATTAATAAAATTATTGATTTTTGTGTAATAAACGAAAATGTCCTTGTATATTGGTGAGTAAAAGTAAAAAATATATATGAATGTATGAAAAAATAAATATGATGATGTGATATAAAAAATAATATTTTTATATATTTAAAAATATAAATTAAAAAAATATTATAATTTATATTAGATAATTCATTTTTAATAGTATATCGTAAAACTCAAACGCACGTTCTCTCTTGTAAGTACTTTCTTAGTCCTAAAATAAATATAACACTAATTACAATATATTCTATTAAAAAATAATATTTAAAAAATTAAATAAAATTAATTATAATATATATATTATTTATTTTTATAATTATTATAATAAATCACAATATCAAAAAAAAAAATCATAAAAATTCACTATCTCGCTACATTTATTCGAAGCAGGAGTATTTTTCATGAGTTGAGTTTACAAAACCCAAACATAGCTCCTCTCTCACCCTACCCATCCTTCTCCTCTCTCCCTCCGGCGCCGCCCTCTCCGTTCACGCGCCGCCACTTCCTCTTCACCCTTTTTCCCCAAACCACCCATATACTCAAAACCCATGGAAGCATCAGCCTTGAGAACCCACATGCCCAAAACCCCCCTAAACCAAAACACCATCTCAAAAATCCAATCTTTTTCATCATTACACCAATCTCACCCACGTGGGTTTCACCTCAAACAATATCCAATCATGCCTAAATCACTCCCATTTAAGGGAATTCAAAAGGGTTTGCAATTGAAATTGAGTTTCGGGAGAGAACAATGTGTGTTGATGGCTAAGTGTAGGGGTAGTGATGGTGAAGTGGTAAAGGAGAGTGAGAGTGAGGGCGGGGGCGGCGAAGGGTTGACGTATAAGGAAGCGGGGGTTGATATTGATGCAGGGGCTGAGCTTGTGAAGAGGATTGCCAAAATGGCTGATGGGATTGGTGGATTTGGTGGATTGTTCCCTCTTGGTAAATTCCTTTGTTGGGTTTGTGAAATACGTTTTTTTATTGTTTGATGATGATTCGGTGTTGAATTTGATGGTGTGGTTTGTTTTGAATTGGGTAGGCGACTAGGTGTAGATTTTATTAAACCCAAGGTCCAATTCAAAACTGATTGGTAATGAGTGGAGTAACGACTTGATGGTATTATGATTTATATGCACTTATAATGAGCTTTCTTAATGTAATGTGGGTTTTATATTCTCTGACATATGCTTATGTTCTTGACATGAATTGCGTTAATTACATGATGTGTTGTGGTAGGAGAAGTTAATTGGGCAATCTCACATGATATAGTTGTCTTGGCTTGTGAATGGAATCGGTACAAGTTTCTTTGTCCTACTAACCAGTCGGTGAAAAAGTAGGTTGTTTGGAGAAAAGCTGGGTGCATTTGTACACCACATTTGTGTTTCTGGTGTTGAAATAGAAATAACATTCTTCGACTGCAGAATACAACAAGACATGTCCATTTTCAAGAATGCATTGAGTTTTTTACCCCTATTGAGGGTGTAGTATTAGTTTATGAAACTGAAAATAAAATCTGCCTGCATTGCACTTGTCCTCTTATTGGAAACCAATAGTTGATGTTTGGTATTTATCCTTAATACAGGTTTACATGCTGGAAGCGATAAATTGTTGGTTAATCTGTGAGTCATTTGCCGATTATGTGGTTGCTTCTCATCTGCTTTGTGTATGTCTTCGTTTGATTAGTGTAGATTCTGTCTTCTTTTGATTAGTGTACATTTTATCAGTCTTTATATCTGATTCAGTTTAGTCATGTTAAATTACGCTTTTAAGTTGTAACTCTTGTTATTTGTTTCCTTGGCAGGCGATTCCTATCTTGTTGCTGGTACAGATGGTGTGGGGACTAAGCTGAAGCTGGCTTTCGAAACAGGAATGCATGACACAATTGGAATTGACCTGGTAAACTTTGTTTTGGTGTTGTCAAATCTAGTCTGTATAAATTATTTGCTAATAAATAACAGTTGTTAGGTTGCCATGAGTGTCAACGACATTGTTACTTCTGGAGCAAAGCCGTTGTTTTTCCTTGATTATTTTGCCACAAGTCGCCTTGATGTTGACCTTGCTGAACGAGTAAGCGTAATATGCATCATTATCTTTTGCTTTTTTTTTTTTTTTTTTTTTGGTTGGATCAGTCAAAAATTTTTATTCTCTTTGTTTCTGCTCGGAGGATGCACGATGACTTCTGTGTTATTTTCTTTCAGGTTATAAAAGGTATCGTGAATGGCTGTCAGCAATCTGATTGTGTTCTCCTCGGAGGAGAGGTAAGTGATAACTAATACTTGTATATTCATAGCACATAAGTTAATCAGTACACTTTCGTGTCATTGCCATTTTTCGTTTATTCTTCAGTTTCTTTTCTTAAATTTCTGCATCCTGCTTTCGGTTCTTACGAATATTTCTAGTTCAGAAGAAAAACTGTGCTGTTGAGCAAAGTGTGGTCATACTTTCAGCTAAGACATTAACTTGCTAAAGTCGTTTTGATCCATTTTCTTTCTGCTTCAATTTTTTCCCTTCATTCATTGAATGCCCCTTCAGACTGCAGAGATGCCCGACTTTTATAAAGATGGTGAATATGATTTAAGTGGCTTTGCCGTTGGAATTGTGAAGAAGGATTCCGTCATTGACGGCAAGAATATTGAGACTGGAGATGTGCTCATTGGCCTTCCGTCCAGTGGAGTTCATTCTAATGGCTTTTCTCTTGTAAGAAGGTCCGCGATCAATCTCACTTAAATTAGCCATATTTACTTCAAAAACTATAAACTAATAGACGTCAATATGATTCTTATGTCTGATATCACATACACCTGCGTTATGACACGGTTGTTCAACTTTTTTTTTTAGGGTTGTGCAAAAGAGTGGACTCTCTTTGAATGATAAACTCCTGGGGGGATCAACCTCATTAGGCGAAGCTTTGATGGCACCAACAGTTATCTATGTTAAGCAGGTAGTCCACGCCTCTGGACCTATTTTCTGATAGTTTTTTTCTCTGGTTTAGCGCCATTTATATTGATGCATGTACTTGGTCCTCTTGTAAAGGTGCTTGATATCATTAGCCGTGGAGGGGTGAAGGGCATTGCCCATATAACCGGTGGTGGTTTCACCGATAATATACCCAGGGTGTTCCCTAAGGGCATGGGAGCTCATATAAATACTGGGTCGTGGCCAATTCTACCTGTGTTCAAGTGGATTCAAGAGGTACAAACATTATTTTTGCTCTCTTTGGTGTCTCGTTGATGCGATATTTCCTCCTGCCTCTTGGTCTTTCTTTCTTTCTTTCTTTTTTTTTTTTTATATCTCAATGTGATGTGGAATGAACTTCGCCAAAGGATCAAAACTTTGGTTCCCATGAGGCCGCAGAAGTATTCTCCCTGATTCAGTTAAGTTTGTGTTTTTTCTAATTGTATTTTTTTTCCCTGTTACAGACAGGGAAGATAGATAATGCTGAAATGATGAGAACTTTCAACATGGGAATAGGGATGGTTCTTGTCGTAAGTCAGGAGACTGCTGTTCGGATCCTTGCAGAGGGGAATGAAGCTAATCCAGTATATAGCATTGGTGAAGCCGTGGATGGGGAAGGTGTAACCTATCAGTAAGAGCAGAGATCGGAAGTTTTCGGCTATTTTGTTTTCATGACGTAATTCCTTTAAATGATGAGGAAGTTTTGAGATGCTGCAGGTTAGGTTCAGCGTCGTGATAGAATAGTTGGGCATGATCGACTCAAGGATATTTAGTTTCAATCCATTGCTAGCTTTTTTGTTATTTATCTTCATAAGCTCTGCTTTGAGAGTATTGGCAACAGTGTCTTGCTGGATTAAATTGTATACATATCATCTTTTCTTGGTCATGTTCATGACTAAAATAACTGGATTGTTGTTATATCTTTGTAAGTTTTGCTGCCAGTAAATTGATGCACATATCAAATGTGCTTTTTTTCTGTATGGGGGCTTACTTGGTTGACATAGAGTTGATCTATTGTGACATCACTTGATCGTAGCAACCTGTATGATCCATTTAAAACATGGGCTCTAACTAAAGCATTATTTTGGAAATAAGATACAATGTTGTTATTGGTTCGTCACTAGCCATATTGCATCAAAATTAGTATGAGAGAAATATATCGTCGAGCCATTAAGAAATTGTTTGATATTAGTATTCAAAATGCGAAAATTAAAATCAATAATAAAAACAAAAAATTGATAATGAAAATTATAAATACTTCATAAACTAAAATGTTTTTATATAAAAAGAATCTTGAATATTATACTAAAATAAAATAAAATAAAAATAAAAAATCATTTGTTTCTAGTTTTTTTGTTTTTGTTTTTGTTTCATCCCTTTGAGAGAAATCAAAACCAAGGATTTCTCTTTCATAAAAAATCAGAAATAACAATGATATCGAACATGTCCTCAACTTCTACAAGATGTTCATATTGAATAAATTCATTTGTTCTTCGCCACGAGTTTCACTCGCTCTCACTTCATATTCATGTGCCACATGAAGTGGCGATTCCTTGGAGACCAGCCTCTGTTCTGACCATAGTTCCAAATTTACCGTCATTGTCCCCCAATGGATGAGGCACTTGAAGACCTCATTGACGTTGAATCGGTTCACAAGGCATAAACCAAGACATTTTATCCACCAGCATCCATTCACCTGAAAGAGTATAAGCGCGAAGAAAACAAGCTTATTCTAGGAGCCAGAGCTATGGTGATCAAGTAGAATTCAGCCATATGTAAGTTGGTTGATACGCTTCTGATTGTGATGGTTAGCAATAGAAACAGAGATGTGATAAGTTCAATGCTGAAAGATCATCTACTACGAAGAAGTAATAAAAATACTACGAGTAGCAGTAGGAGTGTTACCATTGGGACGAGAATTGCCTTCATACGACTGTTCTGAAGAATCCGGCCATATCTCTTGCTTAGATCCATTGACGGAGACAAAAGATACATAAGATTCAGCGGGATGTAGCAGAGCGAACATCGGGTGTACTCGCAAACAAACAAACCTGAATGAAAGAAGATCACTGCTCAAGGGAACCATCACAATTTCACAAGTCTTATTTCTTCAGTAGATTGGTATAAATGCAAGCCCCAAGAAATACAATTTATCCAAAGGACAACCTTAGGTAGAATGTTCATGTAGGTATCTTAACCCAAGCAAATACCACAGGAAAAATTAGGTTTCGTGCCTTATAATTTATTTTGTGGGGTTAAAAAGGTTTGTTTGATAATATAATAAAAAAAATATAAAATATGAATGAAATATAACCCTAATATGCAAATACGAGGAAATACAGTCTTAATATGAAAATACCGTATTTATACGAAAATCATCTAAGCATGATTTTGACACTTATTTTCCTTTATGTCAATTTTTACTTCATCTAAATTAAATTATTTATCCACTAAATACCCATTAATTATCCACTAAAACTACTTCAATTGATTTAGTTTATTATAAATACAAGCTCTTTTCTTTTTGAAAAATTCTTACAAATATAAAAATACTCATTGTCATGCAAGAGAAGAAATAAGTAAGAGAAAAGAAGAAGGAGAGTTTGAGGAGAAGAGAAGAAGTTAGGGTTATAGGGAAATGAGGATCCTTCACCATTAATAAGAAAAGATGATCATGTTGTTTAAAATTTTGTGAAAAATCATAGACTCCGTGAAAACTTTCGATTTCAATATATGTTGAATTCTCACAAGTCTATTTTCTGATAAAACTAGTAGATTATGATTTGGAGTTGTGTATCTCAAGATATAAATCAAAACATACGGATATGTTAATCTCTAAAAACTGGTTATATGGATTATTTTGTGACTTGATTTGGAATTACACAGAAAGAGTTAGAAAATGAGATTTATATCAACGGAAAACCCTTGAAGTCTTATTTTCAGAACAGTTTAAAAATATACATTTGGAGTTGTATACAAGACTTTATGAATTGATTTGTGAAGTAAGGTTAAATTGTCTTATCTAGTAGAAAATATAAACTTAAAGAAATAAACTGCTATTATTTGTAAGATTTCATGATAAAAACTTTAATTCTATGAAAATATTATTGAGGCTAGTTTATGTTGAATTTTATGAAATAATTTTGGAGGTGTATATGAGAAGTTATAGATTTAAACGTAAAAGTTATACGAGAAGTTGGACAGAATCTAAAAATGAACCGTTTTCACCCAGAAACAACTCCAAATGTTCACAAACACTTCTAATAATGATAAATATATAAAATTATCATCATAAACCATTAAAATAACTATCAAACATTTTTCTCAAAGTTTGGCACCACCACATAATATTACTATTGCTGTTTTTTTTTAAAATACGAACAAATGTGCTTAATTCCATAAGGTGAACAATCATTTATAAGGATATGTCTTAATATGCATATCCTGTTATATTATAGAATTTGGAGACGCTATTCGTTGTCATTTAAAGACGAGGCTGAGCATGTGAATGTGAAGACCTATGATAAAAGGTAATGTTTAGATTTATTGTGTTTGGTGATGCGTATTATTATATCGTGAGTATAATGATATTATCTATAACTATTGTGTGTCGTGATAAGATGATATGTATGTTTGTGTTATGTCTTGATTACTGATATAAAGAGGATGAATGAGTAAAAAAGTTTAAATCCATAATTGATGAGATAAATCTGTGGTATAAAACACAAAGACCGTTGTGTTTGTCGTATGTGTTATATAGTGACTTGATGATGATATTCTTTCATCGACCTCGTTTGGGTATAAGGGTATCTCATCATAGGAGATCCTGGGCTCCGGTTTGCCTGATCCTTTTTTACGGATGTTCCTTTTGGTAAAGGTGAAGAGAGTTTACTTATGAAATTACATAAGTCTTGTTAATGACACAATTATAACATTAATAGTATCTATTGTCTATCGTCTTTGTGTGATTGATATAATAGTAACTATAATGAAGTCTTGAGGAAATTGTTGAGTGTAACAGTGGATGGGATTTGGACTGAGAACTTATCGTGTCACAGTGTCATTGCCTCAATTTATTTGGACTGAGAACCCATCAAGGGTATGACGGTAATAAATGATGATGATAATGTCTGGAGTGTCGATGGATTCATAGTTTCGAGCGTTTTTACGTGGTGTTAAGTGTGCTTATGTGAGTAAGGTGAATCATTGATATATTTGTGATGATAATTATGAATGTCAGATTGGCATGTTAATTCCATAATGATGAAATAAAGGATCGAAGTGATCATTTTTTCTTACCTTCTTCTCTCGTGAACCCCTGATCAGGAGGACGACACGTTGTTGAGCTCCTATACCTCACGATTATTATTTTTCTGTGTGTTTCTTCTTCTCTTTCTCATAGGAGTAATACTTGAAGGAGAAGTGTAACCTAAGATTTCATGCTGCATGTAACTTATGTGTGAAAGATATTCTAATCTTGGAAAGAGATATAATTCCTTTTATAAAGTTGATACTTTGGGTTATGATTGAGTGCATCAAAAATTTCTAAACTAATATTGTATAAGTGAACTTAGCTTAATTCTTTTGACTAAGCCAATAAGTATAGTTTTTTCCTAGTTGAAGCGTTGTGCCCAGCGACAGTGACATCATTTATATCATTAATAAGTAATGGACAGTCGGGACATTACAAAAATAATATATCTTATAAGAATATAATAATATGGATAAATTCAGTGCGTCTTCATCAAAATAAACAATATGACAGTATAGAGTGTTTATCGGAATGGTGAGTAGGCATCCATTTACTGATTCCGGCTTGTACACCTAGTCGTTGATGTTATGATTTAGAGATTTCTTTAGTTTATTCTAGATGTACGACGTCGAGTTAAAGTCACACAATTTGTCCATATCAGCCACGTAGTTTGCATACGTCTACTTCATTGATGCCTTCGATGTGGAGACGAAAAGCGTGTTCATAACGTACAAATTAGCAGTCTCGCGATGTCCTCATAGTCATGCGGCTCTTAACCTATTGATGCGTTGATAATTGTTTCACGCAACTTGGATGTTGTCAATTCTCTTGCATGTTTTTTTCTTGGTTTCGTTCTTCTGCGAATCTTCTTTCCAGGAACTCACTTTGATTGATGGTTTTCAAGTTCTCATCAGTTATTTCATCTGTCCCGTCAACAATTTCGAATATGAGTTTGATATTTAACGACGTTGTGTTAAAGTCTTTGTCTTCGAAAGTGAATGAATTATCTCCTTGGTTGTACTTCGATGCAACCTCTCGAATGAACTTATCACTCTTTCTGCAATCTAAAGTAGTAATATTTCCTTTCATAATGGCGTCAAACAATATCCAGAATGAAGTTCTCATGAGGTGTAATTTGTGCTCGTTCGCGCATATGAATTTCGATTTCTTTTTCAAATGCTTAATGAGGGCTACCAAGTTGCTTCAGTATTGTGTCATTTTTTCTATTTCTTTATACAAATAAGGAAAACAAAAATATTAAGAATCAAATTATTTTTTAAAAAGAAAACAATATGTCTATGTATTTAAGACAGTACGGTATTGTTAAATAAACAAACAATGCGTCTTTGTTAACAAAACAATCCGTCCTAATAAATTAATAATATATGTCCTTAAATAATAAACAGTGCGCCTCATTAAAATACTTGTTTAATTTGGTATTAAAACAGTACGCCTTAGTAATTAGACCATTGTGTCTTTGGCATTGAAACAGGGCATCATTGTTAAATAATGAAACAGTATGTCTTTATGTTTTAAAACAATGCGTCTGCTAATTTACAACTAATGAACAATATGTGTTAGGATATTAGTATTTAATGTAGTTAATTATTATATAGTGCGTCTTGTCATTAATAAACAATGTGCCTCATTCATGTTTCGATAATACAAAACAATGCGCCTTAATGAAATAGTGATAATTAACATTATTTGCAATGTGTTATGAGTTAGTATGACATCAAAGAATGAATTTAGGGTTCTAACACACAACAAATTTTGGGTTTGGACACGACACACTATTTTTTCCATTATTAATTATTCGAATGTAGGAAATGTCGAATTATATCGATTGAATTGATGTATTTGTTGATGTATATATCAATTGAATTCAGTGTTTTTTTTTATCAAATTTGAAGAACAAACCCTAAATTATAAATTTAACCTGTTTCGTTTGGATTTGATGATGAATTCAATACGTCTCTTGAATTTGTTGTGATGAATCAAAATTGATCCTTGATTTAAGTTTGGATTTGGTAGCGGATTTAAGTTTGTTGTTCGTTGTCGATTTGAAGTGGAATGGATTCGGTCAGTGCGTTTTGATTGTTTATTGTGGTTGTGGTTGGTAGTGGTGGGTTTTAACGGTTTTGATTTAGGATAACGAAAAGTTATACCTAATGGGAAATCCCAATTTGTACCTTTTGGAAAATATTTTGGTTCTTTTATATTTTTTGAGAATTTCCCTCTTTTTTTTCATTATCCATTTTTCTTAAGAAATATGCATTCGATCTCAATCTTATAATAAGAGATCTTTCTCTATACGATCAACAAAAGTCGTGATACGATCGAATATTATTTGATATAAAAATTAATCTTATCCAAACACCTATAATATACTAGTATCATTTCAAAAATATTTTCAATAATCATGGAAGAGAACTGTATATTACAAAAATTTTGGGTTTATTGCTGTTGTATGGGAAATATGGTGGGAGGATCACTACACCATCATCGAATTCAGTATCTTCCTCGAAGATAGAGTTTTTAGAGGAAGAAATACATATTTTTTTGTTTCATAAAAAAATATTTTTTTGCGTTATCCCAAAATGAATAATACAATGTTTTGTTTTATAAAAGTTTTTAAAATAAAAAAATCAAATCGTTATAATACATTTTCATTAATCCTTATCTGTGTCACAGTAGATCTATTACCACTAAAAACACTCTTTATTGATCAAATTCAACGCACATATCCAATGTAATTGAAAATTTTAATTTTTTTCACTATTCAATATGTGTTTTGAGGAGTTTCATTTGTTATTTTAATGACGTAAAAAAATTATACTATTATCTTCAGATTGAAATATATAACTTAAATTAATATTCGTGTTTTATGAATTTTTTTTAAAAATAATACATGATCATCCTGTGATGTGAGTTAAATTTTATCTCAATTAATATATATAATGAAACTATTATAATTAAATTGGATAAAAAAATATAAAATTTCGTATCGGCTTAATTATTAATTATTGTATTTAATTTGTGATAATTTTTTTTGAACGTTAGAAGAACTATCAACAAAAATAATGTATTAAATCAAACTACAGTATGGCGTGGCCCCAGACGCATCCCGCCAAGTTTCGATTTCACCCGTCTCCTTCTCCTCTCCTCACCTTTTCTCCTCATATTCCCCTCTGTTTCTTTCAAGCTCAACTAAAATCAACCCAAAAACAAAATCCAAACCCACTCATCTCCTCAATTCAATGAACACAAAAGTCCCATTTCACTCATCGATAGATGTAATTTCAATTTTTTGTCTCTGTATTATTTTTTTGCTGTATCACACCACATCAAAAAGAAACAGACGGAAACTCCAATGCTACCTCACACACCATTGATTTCTGTTTCTCATCATCATCAGACCCTTTTCAACACTTGTTGATCACAATCTCTCTCATCACAGCACCGCCTCATCACATAATCCACACACACTTACCCATTATCAATCGCATTGAATTCCGCAATTTCCCCATCTACCCATTCAAATTAACCACGAAACAACACTGCCTACTTGACCAATTTCGAATCTTGCGTGTCCCAAACCCATCAATCGGGGCTTCCCATTTGGCTGATTAATGGAGCCAATCGACACAAACACACTCATTTTGCTTTATAAAACAGCTCATCAATGTACCCTTTTGGTTTTACTACAAGACCATCCACCACCCACTTGAAAGCCCCTTGATTTCAGGGTTTTGGTAGAAACCCTAGAAATTGAAATTTGAGGGAAAATGGAGGGGAGTGGTGGTGATGGAGAGTACCCATTTGGGGAAGAGAAAGTGGAAGAGTGGGAGATGAGGGATTTGGTGAAGGAGATGGGGTTTGATGGGCAGAGGATTCGGAGGAGGAGGAGGAGAATGCACCGCCAGCGGCGATCGCCTATCAATCTGACATTCCCCTTTGGTGGTTTCGGTGCTTCTTCATCGTCGTCTTCGGCCCCGGTGGCTTTATCCAACGGTGGTGGTTGTGGTGTTGGTGGTGGAGGTGCTGGTCACGTGACTCCGAGTCTCCCCGCACGTGTGAGCTAACTTCAACTGATCACTCAGCGATCACTCTCTTCAGCTTGAATTTAGTTTGATTCTTGTGGTATTTTGCTTTAAGATTTGATGTTTTACTTGTTTGTTTCGGGTTCATTTGGCTGCTATGTTTGAAGGGTGATCTATGAGCGCAATCGTGAGTTTGGACTTATGAATGGAAGTAGATAGAATGTGTCTGAAACTGTAGCTGATACGAAATAGGAACTCAGATTGGATAGTGGCATGTGAGATCATTCTACTGTTTTGATAAGAGTTTGAAGGAAGTTGTGCGTGGGTTTGTTGAACCGTCTGATTTATCTCGTGTTAGCGGGAATGCTAAATTATGAGAGCGGTAGAGATAATGTTTATGTGATGTATCGTACAAAACGATGAATCTTCTTGCTAAAAAAGAAGCGAACCCCCTTGGGGCATATGTATAAGAGACGGGTGTCGGGTTAGGTTATAACGAATTTCAAAGTTGGTAGAGGTTACCATACGCTCTCAGCCAGTTTTGGGCTGAGTTAAGTAGTTAGTACTATTCTAGAGAATTTTCTTGTTGAAGGAATTTCTATGAGCAATACGAATATGACCAAGTTCTACTAGATCCTTGGAGGTTTCCACAAAAGGATCCTCAAGCTAGGGACCCAAATTTTACTGATAAAGTTACTAGAGATACCATAAATTGTATCGTGCATCATCGTATTACCTTTTCTTTTCTCTCTGAAAAGGATGATTGTTCGTTAACGGGCACGTTGAAGCTACCGCTACTCGTTTCTCTGCCACGTTGCTAGCAACTTAGCTCTAATATTTAAGTTACAAGTCATAAGAGAGTACCAAACCTCAAAGGATGGTTGCTGGTTAACAGGCATATTGAAGCTATTACAGCTCGTTGCTCCGCGACGTTGCTAACAATGTAGCTCGATTTTTAAAGACCAAGGTGTAGAGATTACCAAACACGTTCGGCCAAATTATGGCTGAGATAAGAATCAGTTACTATTCTAGGGAACTTTCTTGCTGAAGCATTTTCCATGAGCAATAAGAGTGATGTTCTATTTAGATCTTTTCAGGTTTCCATAAAAGGGTCTTCAAGCTAGGGCTCCAAATCTTACTGGTATAGTTATTAGATATACCATAAGTTAGTATCATGTGTGTTGTGGTGCTGTCTTTTTTCTCTCTCTTCTCGCTCAAAGAAAAAAGGATTAATGGTTGTTCGTTAATGAGCTATAGAAGCTGCTGTAGCTCGTTCGTCTGCTACGTTGCTAACGAGTTAGCTCTTAAGAAACAAGTCGTATTTTTGAACTGATATGATCTACATAATCGAAATACGGAAAGTACACCGTGGTCACCGAGTTAATGTTTGTAAAACTTTGGTTCAGAATGCGGGGATTTTCCACTCTTAGGGATTAGCTCTAACAAAAAATGGTCCATTTCTCTCTTTTCTTTTAATGCTATCTATTTTACCATAGATGTTCCGTTGATGTTGATCATGGGTTCTTGTCAAGCACATTATGGACAAAGTTTTTGTGTTATCTAAAAACAGTAATGTAGAGCCATCATTTTCAAACACTAATAGCACAATCAATGACTAATCTGTCCTTTTTCAATCAGACAAAACTAGATTAGCATCATAATCTGCTGACTGGTGAGTGTTTTGGGGACCTAACACCAACTTTAATTATGATGCTGCAAATTAATGCTCATCAGTTTCCTAGCTCTGCCCACTGGAACTTGAAACATTGGTTGAAAATCTTGATTAATGTGACCAGTAGATCATAGGATTAGGCTCTAATTCTTGAATTCATCATAGGTACAATTTGATAGAACTTTGATTGAAAATACTTTCAAAAATACTTCCTTTATTTCAATTTATCTGTAAGGTGGAGTAGAGTTTCAAAATATGTTTCGTGCGAGAAAATCTAGACAAAAATTGAATTTATTTGTCAATTTTATCCATAAATTTATTATAATTTTTAATGACATTATAACTTTTAATATCAATTGAACTTTAAATGAATGTATAATAATCATTAAAAAATTTATCATTAATAAGAACAAAAATGTAATTTTTTTATATTATTAAGATGTGTCATTAATATTTTTTAATTTGTGTGTTTTGGTTTCAACCACATATAAATTGGAATAGAGGGGGTAGGTTCTATTGGAACAGAGGGAGTAGGTTCTTGCATATAACTCTACAAGCATATTCACTCAATCGTCGATAAAAGCATATTCCCAGTTTTCCTTTCCCTTGGTGCTTTGATCGATTTGAAACTAGGACAACTTAATTTTCCAGCACCCACGGTAAGTTTAATTTAAGTTTTAGTATGGAGCTGTGGTTATGGTTTTTTCCACTACAGATCATATGTCTATCCATTGTAGTTCCATACATGTGTATTGTAATCCGTACAATGGGTACTAAAATGTAAGTGAAATTATTGGACAACAAACAGAAATAGACTCTGAGGAAACCGAAGACACTGGGAAGTCTTCTCATACAGTCATACTTCCACAGTAACGCAATATTCCCACCCGCGACTCACCATTTGTTATTTCATAGGTACATGACCGACAGAAATTTTGATGTATTTCATCAGTCAGTTTTTCTTTCGGACCAATCAGGCACGAAGCAACATTTCTCTTAAACTTGTCATGTGTGGCTACATTCTATATTTGCTAGACTTGGTGGGTTATTCGACTCCTGTGAAATACGAAAATATGATAATGTTTCTTTCTATTTCCTTCAGGTCATCAATCCCCTGACATTAAGATTTCTTTTCCAAAAGCAACTCCAGAACAGCGACGTCGGGCCGCTAAGAAGAATGGTGCTACCAAAGGTAAAGCTGTTCCATAGCGATTGACATTGATTCAGTCATTTCAATCTGGTCTTATATATTGGATTTCAGCTGAGATGAATGATTCTTTGCTTTCTTTATCTCCATGATGAAACAACATGCACTAAGCCATGAATGTATATAATGTATCGTTTCTACATAAGTTCAGAAAGCAGCGGAGAGTTTTCTTCCGACATTGGAGGTCAAGGAAGGGATCTTAATGACGATGGACGATATGGATGGTTTACATGTTTGGAGCTTCAAGTACAGGCATGTCTACCTCTCCTGTAATATAAGCTATTCCATCGATTATTTGGTTTGCATTTTGAGAAATCTATATAGATTCGTAAAATATGACTATTTGAACTTGTTACCTTCTTGATAGAAATCTTAAGCTGGAATGTCAGAGTACATAGGCTGAGCTTAACTCATGATTTCTTCAAGTTAACACTTGCTGTTATGTGGGAGTGGCGACTGAGTCTGTTATGCACTCTTGTCAGGTTCTGGCCAAACAATAACAGCCGGATGTATGTGCTTGAAAACACAGGTATGTGCAACTGCTAATCCTGTTAATTGTATACCTTGGATTAGTTCTAGGATACAGCATAGGACTAAACATACAGTCACTGCCGCCAGTCAGGAATAGCAGATTCGAGTCTGCTTCCGGTAAGTTTTTGAGACCCCATTTTAGGTCCATTTATCTCGCCACGTGAAGTTCATCTTGTCATAGTTGTCTGGAAATCATTTGGCATGAGCACTGGCGGTCGGTATCTTTTAACAGTTCTGTTCTTATCAGGAGAATTTGTGAATGCACATGGGCTACAACTTGGAGACTACATCATGGTGTACCAAGACTATGTGAACCTGAACTACGTATGCCACGTACTTAACTTCTATCACTCTGAGGTTCGATCTCGCTGTGCATCTTATCCGGTCTCTTTGTTCTTTGTATAGGTAATACAGGCGAAGAAGGCATGTGAAAATAATGAATATTCTAGTTATACATCTGAAGCATCGGACGGCCTCAACTTTCAGGAACTGGATACAAGCAGAAGCAATCAGCTTGTAAGCTGGACATCCTTCCAGCCGCCGCTGGAAGACACATGCACGTCGTTTGTATACGACACGAGCTTCCTGAACGATCCTCTGATGGACTACTGGAACGGATCGCTCACAAGTATCAGGCCTCCTGATAACTTCGGATCCCTTGATAACCTGTCATTTGACGACTTCTAAAGAGGACTCGTCAACCTCTGTTAGCATGCTTTATGATGCTTCTGTAGCTCAGATTGTAAGAATTTTTGGACCGCTTTAATTTGACTCTTTTTGCATATTTCTTTTCCCCTTTACTAAGAATCTTATACAGGATTTCTGAGCTAATGACCAATTGTAATAAGCATCTTAAAAAAGAAAGATAATCAACTGGAGAAAATAAACTCGCAACACATCGCAGAAATCATATTGTCGCCATCATCGACTATTTCTGGCTCCTATTAAAGGCAAAAAGCAATCTCCAAATTTGATCCCATCATCAATGAAGAATGGCACAAACCATACTTCATGAATATGAAAGAGCATGCTAACAATCAGCATATGAATTCTGAGTTTCCAAAAACCAATCACCACCTTGCACTGGGCAAGGAAATATCACTAGTTAAGAATTTTATTGACGAAGTTTCAATCATGACCACCAACTACAGCTGAGTCGCTTCTCGAATCTTTACGCCTTTTCAGCAGGAAGGGGAGCAGGGCCACCAGTCGTCGGCCTGAAATTAGAGAAAGTTCAAAATCAATCATCAAATAATCATCGTATAATAGCAATAGGATGTTGATACGTCACCAGCACATCTCCTTCGAAAAGGGTAAGCTAGTGTATGAAGCAGTTGACCAATCTAGCTACATAAGCATGGCGAATGTATGATCGGTAATGGCCAACTAAGGATCTAGCCGAGTTTAAGGTGAACATGACATAGTTCTATGCATAACAAAATACTAGGAAAATAAGAAGATATGCATTTCTTGAAGTTCAATTCTATCCATATACGTCATAAAGATAGAAACAGAATAATAGATAGTCATCAAGAGACATCTAAGCATCTTTTTTAGGTGCCAAGGAGATTATCCTTAAAATGCTAATATTGGCCAATTGGAACAACTCATGGGTGAGAGGGACCGAGAGTGAAGTCTAGACTTACAGTCCAACAAAAACTTTGAACGCATCATATATGCCCCACTGAGCTCCAGTAAGCGTGCCGATCATGACAATACGCAGAGGAAGACCACGAGTGAAGAGACCCATCAAGCCCATTTTCTTGACAGCCTGCGGTCAATCAGACAACAAGTTCAGAAGGTTAGAATTGTTGAGTTGGCAAAACTAGATTGCAGTGAACCAAGTTCATCTGATCCTTACATCACCGACAGTCGCACCCTTGGCATTGTTCAAGAAAGAAACCAGGTTGTCAGCAGGATGGGACACAATGGCGCAGAAAACACCGGCTATGTATCCACCAGCAAAGCTCACACCAAGCTGCAGTGATTTGCTGCACTCGTTCTTTGGCTTTGGGATAGCGTGCTTATAGAGCAGCTCCACGATGGTCTCGAAGGATGCAAACTTCATCATGGTATCTGCAACAAGAAACACATTGTTGACGATCAAAGCCAAGCAAAACTAAGGCTCCGACAAATCAGGGAAATCACATATGAACATAGCAGCCTCATTACAAGCTGTGAACAAATTTCAGCCGAGTAATCCAAGGGGGGACAGATACACTGGTTAACTGTGCAGTAAAACTTGGAAAAAACACACGCAACAGTCCAACGATATAAGAACATCCTCCCAAAATGATATTCATATCCACCATATAAAGCTTCATAACATAATCTGACAATTATGTACTGTATTACAACTAGATGATATAACATGATATGCACTGACCACCAGCAATCCACCAGACCAATAAAGATCAAATCACCATTATGGCAAGAAGATATACTAAGTGCTAACAGAGAAACAAACAGATCTCAAAAAATGGTACCCTAACAAGTCCTAATAGTTTCATAGGACTTGGATACTGGAATTCCACTTTACATGTGGTAAGGTACCCCCGAGTTCCAAACCCCAAGGACACATTAAACAGAAAGGCGCTTCATCAATTAAAAAGAATGAAATATTGTGGCAACCAAGATGGCTATGCGTGAGAAGGTCACACCACCACTCTGCTTATTTCCTAGCACCATGTTATGAAGTCACTCTAAATAGAGGCTGTGCCCAGTAAATGGCCCACCCTATCTCTATTCTATCTCTTTCATTGAACTCAAAACAGAAAATGGAGCAAAAAGGATCTCATAATTCAATCTCAATCATACCATCAAAATGCCGGTTGAGACCAGAGACCACATATTCTTTGATTGTCCTTGTGCTAAGCAAGTGTGGTTCATCGTGTGCTGGGTTTTCTTGGCTTGAAGAGGAAGTCTGTTCACTGGACTTGGATACTGGACAGGCTTTGCAGGTTATCTAAGGGGAGGAATAATTTGGCAAGGCTGAGGACGGCTGCGTTTGCTGCTATGGTGTATTATATATGGTCAGCTCGAAACCAGCTTGCATTTTCCCAGAAGAGGATCTCTGAGGCAGCTTTAACCCAATCCATTATAGCTAGTGTAGTATCTAAGCTGGAAGTGAATGTAATATAAGCTAGACTTGCTATTATTTGCTTTCTATCGCCAAACCATTACCTGATGTATGTAATTGTTGTGATAGATCAGTGGCTGCTAGATGGGATGTATTCTCTTGATTCCTACACCGAAGCTTGACTCGAAGTAGCCTTAGAGTGTATATTCCTGGTGGCTTTGGTCTATTTCTAGTACTGGTTTGTGTGGGATGAGCCAGAGATCATATTTGTGCTACCGTCTGGTGTAGCATAGGTTGGGTCTTATTGTAAAATTTTCTCCATGTGAATAATATAGTTTTACCGTTCTTCCAAAAAAAATTAAAAAAATCATACCATCAAAATTTAATGGAAACAAATTCCACCAGGGCGCGACATCTATCTCTTTATCACGTCTACCCACACAGTAATCCCATATGGTCACCTTTACTCTTTAATTCCTACTCTCATCTTCAAGACACGACTACTTAGCAATCTTCGTTACCTATCTTCAAGGACTGGTAAGAAAAAGAATAAGGCAAAGATGAAAGAAGGCGAGGGAAACTTTGAGCAGGACACGTACATTAGCATCACAGTATAAGCATTAAGAAAGCAAAACACACGAACTTAGGGACCATTAACCAAGGCCTAACACATTACATGAAACCCTGGAAGATCCATCAGCACGTTAAACAAAGCCATTAAATCCTTATAAAAAAAAACCATTAAATTCAAACTAGCAGATTAAATGCAACCCTGTCCTCAGTTCTTGCACACAAAGCAATAAGTAATACCAGAGCATATATTTATCATAGGCTAAGTTCTCCAACTGAAGTACAAACAGCCAGTTTATGACATGGATAATGCGACTTACAGGGAATTTGACGTCCCCAGAGAGGTACCAACCCCTTGTACAAGCTGCAAATAGCAAAGGGGACAGACATCTTAGGACAAAACAAAAGATTCCACAGCATTAGATAAAAAAATACAAAGGAACTAGCATAGAATTGTTTAGATTGAGAGACTACGGGAACAGAAAAGGCATACCCAAGTGCTCCTTCCGACTTGATAAATTTTGGAAGCCCATCTGATAAGCCTCTAGCAAAACCAGGTTGTGTCTGCACCCTGACCTTAACTGCCTCAAAGGGACAGAGTGCAACATCGGCGATCACTTCTGCTGAAGCGGAACCAGCGAGGTAGATCAGGGTCTTGTACTTAGCAGCATTCTCTGGTCCAGCAAGATCTGCATAGTACTTCTTGAAGAACTCATAGAAACCAAACTTGCATGCACCCTGAGCACTGTACCCAAGCAGAGTTGGAACCCAGCCCCTAAAGAAACCCCTAACTCCCTGCTCTTTGAACAAAACACCGAAGCCAGAAGAAATGCTCTTGTACTTGACAGGATCAATCTGGACAAAGCTGATAAAAGTTAGATCCAAGCCCCAACACCTCGTTGTCAATTATTCACTAAAGGATAACAAATATTCATAATTATAGAGGTCTGAAAAGCGGCAACCCGAAAGGATCAAAATTGAAATGTATGATGCAAGTGCTCAGAAACTTAATTCAAAAAGTAGTACCAATCTAGATGCACACTTTAAAGTTTAAAGCAAGTTAAACAAGCAGGTCCCACATGAACAGAAAAATGGACAAGAACTCATAACTTTGACATGCAAATGGATTTGCATGTGACATAACTACAGATTATAAATGGGATATGGAAGTTCATACATAAAACAATAAAGATTGTTCAGGCAAAGAAAATGAAAAACCATAGGAGGATGGGTTTTTAAAACTTACTCTAACCCATTAGAGTATATTTTTATAGCTATAAATTCGTAGAAAGAGGCTTTAACAAAATCTAAAACATCTTGACGCGCATTATCTTCAACAAGATTAACTTTCTATTGACAGATAACTCGGTCAAAACTGCAAGTAATGAAGAATAATTTAGTTTAAGTAACAGCAGACCTGATATAAAGAAATGAGAAGGTCCATAAACTAGTACCCTAAGTTCTTAAAAAGATTCAGCATTCTGCGGCTCATATGCTATGTACACAACAGTAAGAGAAAAGGCTACACATTTCGAAATTGAAAGGGGATTGAAAAGACATACTCGTAGACTGAAGATTCATACTTCGCTCTTGATATATTGGTTCCTAGGTTCGTGCATAAGTTTTCTCTAAAAAGGCATACTCCTAGACTTAAAATTCATACTTCGCTCTTGATATATTGGTGTCTAGGTTCGTGCATAAGTTTGCAGAGCATATGATGCATATATTGGTCATAACTAAAGCATTTCTTTCAACAAGTAACAGTTCAAATGACGCATTTATATCCCCCCACATATATAACGTAATCCCAAGGCTCTCATGCTACAGTGGCAATAAATAAATGAGCACGAACAAAGGTCAGTCCCAACATAAGAATCACATGTTTACTTGCGAACACATTCACACAACACAAGCACATTAGTGCACACAGAAAATGCTCACGATCACGCAAACACTTACACAAGGCCTTTCTTGCACACCAACAAACATAAGCATTCTTGCACAGCAACACAGACCAACAAGGTTAAACGCACACTAAGGTTTACCAACAGGATATACTATAGGCCAATACCACAAAGACGTAATCTAATAGTTCTTCTTCTATACATTGACTAGAACATTCTATTCTTCTCTTAAAACTCGCAAATGACCCTCATACATTTTGCATTCCTAATTTTACATTTTGCTCAGAAAAATTTGCACATACATAAGCTTTTGCATCCCAAACTGGACACACTGAGGTTAGTGATACATACGAAAGCTTTTACAACCCAAAGTCATACAATAGGTGCAAAAAGTGTAACAGTAGTGCATTACTGCTTATACTTAATAACAAGAAGCATGTATGCTATCAATAAGACTACATGGACACTGGTGGTATGGCCCCTATATGGCCAAAGCCGATCCTGGAATATGTCCTAACTCATATTCCTCTATATGGATAGACGACAGAAAGCTAATACCACTTATCAATCAAACACTACTCCATTGACTCAGGAAAATACGTACAATGTGACCAAAGAAACAAAGATATGCATCCTGTTCTTGCAGTGGAAGGGATTTTCACACCCCAAGGCCACCGTTCACTGCCATCACTCGTGCTATGTGTTCTGCATGGCGCTCTCCGTGGAGTGCCTTTGACAAAACAAAGTTGAATCGTGAAGAAACCACACATACTCACATTCCATACAGATCACACTACAAGGTAACTGAATCAAATGCTCTGACGCGAAACAAGCAACACGATCGAAACATGTGACTAGATTAGATCAACCTGAAATCATAGGAACGAATCCTAACTAAACATAACACACCTCGAACAACACCAACACATCAGTTCTCACACCCCACTAGCAACCAAGCCGAAACACGCACAAATCTCAACAACTCAGATCCAACAGCACAACATCCACCGCATACACATCCGACCACTAACCTCATCAAATCATACACACTAATCATCAAAACAGCAACACCACAAATCCTAGATCTCAAAATCATCACCGCCGATCTCCTCAACCACATCTCAGCGATCTCCTCAACCACATCTCAGATCAATCCACCACCACCAAAAACCACAAGATCTACAAACACCAACAAAATATTCCATCACTCGAAAACCACGAAAACCTCCATCAATCTCACCTGCATATTACACTTGACAAGATCCAGCGGAGTCACAGCCGTATGAGTCAAACCGCAACTCAGAATCCCCCCGACCGTACACGCCGCATAGAACTCAGGCGAATACAGCTCTATCTTCTTCCATGGCTCGCTCGGCGCCGGCACCACGATCCTCTCTCCCACATCGATCTCCTTCCCCGCCACCGCCGCCGTAGGGTTTCCGGGATCCGGCGATGGGACGACGACGCCGCGGAGCGAGTAGAGGAAGGACGGGATCAGCGGCTGGCGAGAAGTGAAGTCCATCGGCGCCATCGAAGGGGAAGTTAGAGAGAGAAAGTGGGAAGCTGGCGAATGAAAGAGGGTGGGGTGGTGAGGGGTTTTTTATAGGAGGAGTGGTGGGTCGGAATTGGGGGCTGGGGTGAGGGGTGTTTTCGGGATTTGGACGATTATTCCATCACTGTTGTAAAAGATTGCTGTTAGGATAGAAGCTTGTACAAGGAGAAAAGGTGTGAATTGTTGACCGTATGTAGTGTAACGGTTGTAGAGCTGAAAACTTATGAATACGTGAAATTTTAAAAACAAAGAAGTTTGGAAATTTCTTCACGAACAGCTGTTAGTGGTAAATTTCCTATGTTTAGTTAATAAAATATAATCAAAATTATTTTAGGAACTTTTTTATTGCTGAATAATCCACAACACACAAATACTAATAGTCCACAACACGTGCTGCTGAATCAAATCTCTTTTACAGCCATAACAGAACAATCATGTTCAACTACATATGTGAATGCCAATACAAAAACTAGCTTATTACCATAAACCACAAGTATCAAAACTCATAAACACGAAACCATGCCTACATCTCCAAATAACAACTAATAGTAACACCTCATTTCTTTGCAGCAAACTCAAGTGTGTCCTTTCCCTGATGAGCCTTCCTATAGAAATGCACAGCATACTCAGAATAAAGTACTGCCTTATACTTAGGTTCCTCTCCGGGTTTTAAAATCTTTGAGGAGTATATTGATCAAATTGAAATGTACAAGTTGATTGATTTTTATGCTAAAACAATCCTTCTATTTATATACACATAAACTCTGCATGCAGGCGTGTTCCATCACCGAAAGTGCTCCAGCAAGGTTTAGGCGTGCTGTTTGCCATATTTAACACCTCCCCCCTCTCAAGTTAGGCTGTGCAAATCGAAAACGCCCAACAAATAAAGAAGTTGAACTCGACACAAAGTCTTGGTGAAAATATCATCCCGTTGTTCATTGATGCGAATGTATCTGGTCCGAATGTCACCAGTTTGGACCCGTTCGTGAACAACGTGACAACCAATCTCAATGTGTTTGGTGCGCTCGTAAAACACAGGATTGATAGCAATGTGGATGACAGATTGATTATCGCAGTAAAGGATCATGGGTTGTGGATATGCAACGCCCATGTCAACCAACACGGCCCGTAGCCAGAGAAGATCGCAGGTAGTCACAGCCATGGCCCGGTACTCGACCTCAGCAGAAAAACGCGAAACATTGTCCTATTTCTTGGTGTGCCAGGAGATAGGACTGTTTCCCAAAAATGTGTAATAGCCTGTAACTGACAGACGGGTAGTGGGACAGGACGCCCAATCAGAATCGCAGTAGCCACTCAGCTGAAGTGCATTATCGGCACGTAAAAATATACATTTTCCAAGCACAGACTTGAGGTATCCGAGGATCCGAAATGCGATATCCATGTGCGGCTGGTGAGGTGAATGCATGAACTGACTAAGAATGTTAACCGCAAAGGTTATCTCAGGTCAGATAATAATCATATAGATCAGACGTCCAACAAAACGCCGATATATGCCAGGGTCCTTCAGTGACGTGCCATCAGTGGCGTTGAACTTCAGGTTTTGCTTCATAGGAAAATCGACTGGCTTGATCCCAAGGTCATCGACCTCCTTCAGAATGTCCAGCTTGTACTTTCTTTGAGATAAGAAAATACCCGTACGTGAGCGTGCAACTTCAATCCCTAAGAAATATTTCAGCTTACCTAAATCTTTAATCAGAAATTTAGAGTGAATAAAGGTCTTGACCTGCTCAATATGTGTCGGATCACTACACGTATTGATCATGTCATCGACGTAGATCATTACCAACCCGATATAATAACGAACAAGGAATGGTCACTGCCCGACTAGCGAAACCCAAAAGACTAATAAGCACTAGAAAACTTTGCACGATGCCTGTTTTAGGCCGTATAGGGATTTGTTTAGCCGGTAGAAAGGCCGCATATGTTTCAGCCCCCTGGTGCACGTAGCCCAGGGACAAGTGCATATAGACCTTCTAGTCGAGATCACCCTACAAAAAAACATTGTTAACGTCCATTTGGTGGAGGGCTTAGCCCTTGGTGGCGACCATGGCAAGTAGGAAGCGCACAGAGATGAGCTTGGCGACGGACGCGAAAGTTTCCTGATAATCAATGCCCTCTTGCTGGGTAAAACTTTTAGCTACCAGCCTTACCTTGTACCGTTCAATGCTGCCGTCGACCTGGTACTTGATTTTGTAGACCCAATTGCAGCCGATGGTCCGTTTGTGTGGTGGAAGGACGTCACAATCCATATGTTATTTTTTTCAAGTGTCTGGAGTTCGGTTTGCATGGCGACCCATCATTCTGGATGTTGGATAGCGGCAGAGAAGCTGGAGGATTCGACTATCGAAGTGATGGTGCTGAGAAAAGCCCTATGGTTTCGTAAAAATCTGTGATAAGCCAAATAATTTTCTGTTGGATATTTAGTATCTGTCGGAGATGTAGAGAGCAGGTGTCTGGGAGATGGACGCACCAAGAGCATCGAAAATCAGCAAGGTATCCAGGGATATTTTGGACCGAGTGGAACGTCTCAATTGGACAGGGGTATAAGTTTGGGCTGATGGTGGAATGGGCTGAATTTCGGCTAGATCGGTTTATGGTGACTCGTTTTGGGCTGAAGGCAATGGAGGCTGGGTTGAGTCCAGCGATGGAGCTGGTTGGACTAACGAAAGTGATGGGGTTGAGTCCAACAGCGAATTGGGCTGGGCCAGGTGAGGGTTGATTTGGGATAAAGAAGGAACAAATAAGGCTTTACTTAATTCTAAATCTGGCCCCAAATTAATTCGGCCCATATGTGAAACAGGTACAACCGACCCGTTTCGCATGCCAACTGGTTGATTCGTATAACTTTTGGAAACTCAAATTCTATTCAAATGGTGTCATGTGATCCGAACACCACTGTCTATAATCCAACGATTGCAGTTTCATCCATATCTGCGAAGTGGGCTGATTTGGTCGAGTGGGCTAGCTGTACCGAAGGATCAAATTGGGCTGAATGGGCCGCATTAAAGTTTATGAGTGCCAAGAGTTGGTTGTACTGCTCGGTTGTGAAGGGAAATAGTAGAGAAGAGGTATCCACGGTTTCTTTGTTATCCTTTGACATGATTTAGAGACGCGACAGTCGACCCGACGAGTGAGGGGCGAACTGAACTTGGCTTTTGTTGCTGGGTTTTGAAATGTCCTGTTGTGTAGCTGCTAGGCCTATATTAGTCCGCCCAATCCAAACTACTAGAGGCCCAATCCCTGCTGGCCCAGGGATGTGTTGGCTATTGGGCTGGGAAGGCTGATGGTATCAGCCCAATAGCTTAGTCAATCTGAGAGGTTGGGCCGCTGAGAGGAGGTTGGGCCACAACAAATGGGCTGGAGGAAGTCGGGCCTCAACAAGTTGGGCTGAGAGGTTAGCCAACCTGAGACTGCGTCTTCTTCCTCCTCACTCCTCGTCTTCTCACTCCCTTTGCCGTCATCTTATGTTCCTAACACCATCGCTCACTCTCCCCACACAGTAGCTTCTCTTCTGCATAATCAGACGCCGAATCGACCTCTTCCCTCAGGTATCCGTGCGAGATCTTTAGCGTCGGATACGAGATCTTGAACGCCGTCGATGTAAGGGCGTTGATGGGGGAAGTATGAGCTTGGAGTGTTGGGTTTGAGATTTGTTGGGTCAAATCTGGGTGATGATTAATGGTGCCTCACGCCTAGAGGTGACGAGTCTGGCCTCGTCTAGGCTGAGCGTTGGGTAACCTGGTTCTGATACCATGTAAAAATTTTTAGGAGTATATTGATCAAATTGAAGTGTACAAAATTGATTGATTTCTATGCTAAAACAATTCTTCTATTTATATACACTTAAAACTCTGTATGCATGCGTGCTCTATCGTCGAAAGTGCTCCAGCAAGGTCTAGATGTGTTGTTGCCAAGCTGCAAAGTCCACAAATGCTACTGCCATACTGATGCTGCAAAGTCCACAAATGCTGCTACCATATTTAACAACTTCCTTCAGTGGACTGATCATGCCATGTGTCCCATTAGCCGCCACCCTATGTTCGATGCTCTTGTACTGTCCATTGCTTATGATCTGTAGTGTTTCCTCAACGTTGATCACGGTGGCACCGTGGATTGGAGAGGGACATGGATCCAGCTCTCGCCATCTAGGCTGTGAACATAAAGCCCACCAGCGTTGTCTTGGAAGAGGATTGTGAAGGTGGACACGTCTGAGTGGCGGCCCACCGTGATCGTGAGCTCTGGCTTCAGGCATTTCGGATAGTAGTTAAGGTTGATCCTCTTGGAACCATCAAGAGAGACTTCGATTTCTTTTATGTCAAGTCCATCCATGAATACCTTGCAAAGAGGTTGGATTATCACCTCACACTTCTTCATGTAGTCTAGGAGCTGATCTCTACATGTACACAAAAAAAAGAAAGTAATGTTTCTTATGCAACCATAATCAGATTAGTATTCTCAGCTCAAATACAGGAGTGCAAGAGATCGACCATTATAAACGATAAGAGTCCAATCTGTAAGTACATTGCTTGTCGAGTCACAGACAACTAAAATATATCCTAAGAAAAATTATATACATGCAGGCAACTGTGACTGTCAATCCATTGGTAAAAAAATCAACACTATAATATGATCTTTGAGGGGCAAATTTTAAGGTTAAAAGACGATGCTTTGTCGATAAAGCATCGATGAAACGTCGAAGTAAGAGCTACAATTAAGTGCAGACCATTACCTGCAAGCTTTAGGCCACAATTGAAGGGCCTCCTCATGAGAAACATACAACAAGCTAAGATAATCCTTCCACTCCATGGCGCTTTCCGCCTCAGGAATAAAACTAGTGCTCAATCTAACATGATTGCTAGGAGAGTGTTCCTTGAAGAACATCTTCTTCTCCTCTGGCGGCAACCCAAAAAACCTATAAGTAGCCTGCTGAACACCCTCCAGTACCTCGATGGGCATGCCGTGGTTGATCACCTGGAAGAAACCCCACTTCTCAGCCGCCTCACATATCGATCTAGCCACAACAGGATCCTGCCACTTGGATAAGTCGATGACCGGGATGGATTCTTCAGGCTCGGCTTTCTTGATGTTGGCTGTTTGCTAGGATTCCGGTTGGATGTATTGTTTTGGTAGGCTGTCGAGGCCCATTTCGACTAGGCCCTTCACTCCATGGCCTTCTCCTATGATGAAGTTGTTGATGGCTTTGTGGGTTTGTGATGTGAATGATCTTGTCTGTTTGAACCATTGCAGTTTTTGTTTCTTTAAGAGACAGCAAAGTTTACAAGAATACAAGGTTGATACACAGGGTATTATATATATGCATGACTAACCAATTTATATGTTATGAAAAGTTTATGTTATACTCTGTTTGAAACTGATAATGTTAATGAGGGTTATTAATATTGTAAATTGTGGTGTTTAATGAAGTAATAATTGAAATAGATAACAAGATCTGAAACGGCATTGCAAATTGGGCTGTTATTGATTTTGAAGCATTCCAGAAATGGAAGAATTGAGATTCGGCTTGGATGGAACCTATATCTTCTGATAACTTGGGAATATTATTGGAAAATCTTAGTTAGTATGTTGAGATACTATACCATTGTAGATAATATATTCTCATAGAGGAAAACATAATACCGAGTTAATTATAACTATATAATAATCATTTTAGGACACAACACGTAGATACCGCTAGTTCCACGGGATGAAAGACCGAATGGAAAAAGGTTCAAATGAAGTTTATGGAATTGCCTTGAAATGGGATATTTGCATGGAATTGTCCCAGTTCAGACAAAAGAGGCCTAAAACGTGCAAATGTTTTACATGACAAAGTTGATAATTTCTAAAATCATGAACTTGACATAAAGCTGGACACGAAATGGAAGGCGATAACAAACCATAAAAGCAATGGTAGGCAATGGAGCTACCAGTGGAGAATCGTTCAGGTGAAAGAATTTCGCTTTTGATGTGAAACTGCATTCGAACATTGAATAACATGACTATTTTGCTCATCACTTGAGAGATCAGATAAAAGAGTCCAACAGGGAAATGGCTTATTCATCTGATGATTGTGGACAGACACGAGCAAATGGAGATAGTAGTAAACTTATTCCGAGGTCATCTGTTGACGGTATTTATCGCTCCAGCAGAGATAATGGACTGTCTCAATATTTCTGAGATGTTTAATATTGTTTCTCAATCGCCATCAGAGCAAAGGGAAGACGAAGTTTTGACAGATCGCATGCATTTCTAACGTGAACATAGACAAGACCATATACCAGGAAAATAGATAAACACATACACTAACACATCCTCCCTCACCCACCCCATCCCACTATTAGTCCCTCGCGTCCACCACCAACACCGCTATCCCCTTCTCTTGAGCCCGATCAGCTTCGACCGACATTGTTTGGGATCGTGTTTGTGTTTGTGTTTGTCATAGAACGTTCGGGTCGCGATACGGGCCAGGGTTACGTAGGGTTTGACGGTGGGAGATTTGGGGTTCAACGATGACGACGACATTGATTATGGCTTGGGTGACGATGTTGAGGGTTTCTTTATACTCATAGTCATTCATATTTTTAGATTTTAATTTTAATCAATTAACTAAACACACATACATGTATTATTGACATAAATATTTTGTTTTTCCTTACATATATTTGCTCCAAAATTTGGTAAGTCACATATCCCAAGTCAAAATCACCTTTCTCGGCCCAAACCATCTCCATCACCGCCATCGAATCTCCAAAACCCTAAGCCAAAATCCCCATATCGAACCCCCAATTTCACTCCCAAATCAATCCCTGAAATCCATGGAAGATAAGCTTTCAAGCACGAGCAGACAAAGTATTCGGCGCCCTCTCTTCCCACGCCTCCGCCGCTTCTCTATGGTGCCTCACGGACGAGGAGATCAAGAGGCGGAAGGGGAACCGCGACTCCGATGACCGCGATGGGGATGGGGCCGGCGATGTGAATTTCCCGTCGTCGTTTGATGGGTTCTTTGCGAAGCGGGCTGCCGAGGAGGAGGAGGAGGAAGAGGAGGAGGAGGAGGAGTGGGATGCGAGGAATGGGATTGGGATGGACTGCCTTCTCGATTTTGAGGTGAGTTTCCGTTACGAATTCGATTATTTTTGAATCTATCTTTGATTCTGTTTGATGTTGGTGATGATGGGTTGCTTTGTTTTCGAATTTTGGTTGATTATTTTTTTCCTTTCAAGTGCAGTGGTTTCTTGAAGCCTCACCATGAGGCACGCCTATTTTCATGTGCCTTGCTCGTGATATATGAGGCATCAGTGGGTTATAGATATGGAGCCGGGTATCTTTACTCGGAGTGTTTGTGCTTGTAGTGGGTGATAGGTGTTGAAGGTGACTAACAATGTTGTGACTTAGTAGCAGGGTGTGATTATAATGACATGAGTTGCTTATGAATGCAAAATTTTATTATAAGAATAATATTGAGACTTGATAGTATGATGAAGTTTGAACCTTCGAAGCCTCAAGGTGAAGAAGTTCTGGATTATGTTTTGGTGTATACATAAAGCTTTTGGGTCGACTCTAGATGGCTAGATGCATTTATCGTCATGATAGTATAAACATAGACTTAGCTATGGAGATCTAATAACGTGATTGCAAGTAGAGTGAAGATATTGGATGGTTTATTGAGTATGAAGGATATTGCGACTTGTCGTGGATTATTACATGATCCTTTTGTTAGCTAAGTGTGCAAGTTGGGATTTAGTCTTGCACTCGTCTAGTTTGCCATCTGCTTTTAATCGAACTGGCACTCTTTTTGCAGGCAGAAGAGGACGAATTCGACAAACAGGCTGTTGGTAGGGAAAAATCTGGCGAACGTGTCTACATGAGTGAGGTTACTGGTTATGTGCCTCATATTAACGCTTACAATGAGCTACCAAGGTTATTCAAGCGTGCCCCAAGAGACCCATAACCGCGCCTCAAGAGACCCACGGGCTAATCACTTGGCTGCAAAGCTCAGGCTGATAGAGGATTCAGAGGCAGCTGGGAAATTCAATTCCTTGCGTGTGTCGGATGAAACTGTTACAGCCCCTGAAGATGCAGACGCTATATTATCTCATCGAGGATGGAAAAAGTCATCTGAAGTTCATATGGAAGAGGAAAGAAGCCCATTGATTTATAAGTGGGTGACAATGTCAGCTTCATGTTAGGATACCTAACCGGCACAGTATGTTGGAGTGGTGGGATTTCGATTGGAAGCATAACCCTTGATTTTCATAATTATATAACAACCTTCTGAACCCCTTCTTTACATGTCCCGTGTTGAGACGAATCACCCAAAAGCATATACTCCATGACAGGAGAAATTTGAGTGACTTGAAGGAGATCTGACGTCTGAACTTGCTACATGAGAAATAATAAAACTAGCCGAACGACAGAATGATGTAATGTTGAAAAAGAATCACTGACACTGAACACATACGAATCATATTAAGAGTCGTCCCATCTCTATCAAACCGACAATCAGGGATCAACAATGACGACCTCACTTCCTATAACGGAGATCATCAAACCCCTTCCACAGACTGGACAACAAAAGGCATCATTTAAGGCACGACAGTCGAAAGGACTTTTGGGCAAGCGGCGAGGTCATATTTGCGATGAGTAGTAGTCCAATAAATGGCCATCTCATGCTCAACAAGATACGAGTACATCAGCTTAGCTAAGTTAAAGGTTCTGACTAATAATCCATGGGCCAAAATTTGAGAAATTACATCAGATCTTCTCAAAAGCCGCAACAGGATGGCTCAAATGTTAGCATTCACCTTGCCTATACAAAAACCAATCGCATACCCATTTATCTCCAGCCAGATATCCAAGGGCTCGGCCTAATGAAAGTTAGTTGCATCGCTGAGAAAACTTAGAATAAGCGTCTGCGACAACCAGATGCACCACAATAGCAAATCAGCTTCTTCGTTTCTCCATCAGGACCTATGACACTGTCAAGTGCATAACCATAGTCGTATGTAAGTTCCTGCAAAGCAAAAGGGATATGTCAGTGCCATCCGATTTGTTGACCCAGCTGCAAAGTACGCAAGAAAAACTAGAGCAGGTATACATAAAGAACTCATGCATGTTGAATGGATGAAAAAAAAAAATAGAACAAGAAATCGCGGTGTGATTACTTGCATAAATAAAAAACAACGCTAAAACTAAGTAGAACAAACAGGGTTTAACAAGCGTGCTGAAGAATAACATTCAATCCAGAGAAAAAAGTGAAAATTTGTGCCAAGACAAGTGTGACGTCTAGATTTAAGTAAAATTTACCGGTTGAAATTAATAGAATTAGATTACCCACATTATAATTCTAACATGTATTTTAATCTCAACTATTAGAATGTTTTCATCTTGCCTCACCGATACAAGTGTCTGACACAAATCCTCCTTTCTCCTGAAAACTTTAGCAATGTAGCATAAGTGCAAACAAGATAGATGAGTTAAGCGAGGTGATGCCGGTATGAAGAAGGAAAGGCATAATCAGCGGCACTAGACACCAATTGAAATTCCTGCCAAAATCCTTAACGCATCGGGGGGGGGGGGGGAACAATTTAATTAGAGCTGCAATTCTAACTCCCAATTCATAACTCAACCTCGTTGTAATTAAAGCAAGGGAAGTACGCTAACTGATCAGTAGGAAGTAACTTGCACTGACCTGTAGAGGTGGTATATTGTCAGCAGCGAACAGCATCACTCTCGCAAGCTTGATGTCATGGTGACTACTAAGCACGCATTGGACAAAAAGATTCGGTTCACAGCTATGATTAATAAACCTGGCTATGTTCCCATTTGAACCAGCATCGATACAGAATTGTGGAGCACTTTCAGTTGCCTTTTCATCACATTTGTCCCCCAAACTGCCAGCAGGTATAGATACATCGCGCAGTCGTCGCTGCCATTAAATACTGAAAACCTTAGTGATATATCATTAACCATTCCATTAAATACTGAAAGCCTTAGTGATATATCATTAACCATTCGATCAAGTCTGTGTTAGTAAATTCTTTCAACAGGATCCAACAAATTCAAACAGCCGAGATTTATCCCCTTTTTTACCAGTTCCAGTAGAAAAATAAACGGCAACATGCAAGGAGGCAAGAAACTCAATTGTTACACGAAAATGAAAATTACTCCAAGATATGGTTTTTGTTAAATGACATTATATGGTTTTTGTTTATTTCTTTGGGTACTTCAGGAGGAACGTTTGATAACTATAATAGTTTTTGCACCAAGATATTTCTTGAGAAAGATGTACATCCTAATTAATAAATTAAATAATCCCTTCAACCAGAAACAACAAATTTCAAACGTAAAAAGTGTAGATGGTTTCATATGAATTAGCTGATAGAATTTTCAATCTGAAAAGCCAGCAGGAAAAATATTAACCTACTCCACTACATGAATCCAGCATTTGTCGTTAGCTTAATAGTTTCCCTTTGCATTCCTATGGACATGGAGCACTCTGAAAAGCCAATACTAGGGTTCGGTGTTCCATTTATATGGCTTTCACTTTTACAGGCAATACACGTTATAGAAAGAAACATGAAATTTCACAAGAGCGAGTATAGGTATCTAAAAGAAGCAAGGGCGAACAAAACATCCTGAAACAACGAGCAGAGCAGAAAACTCATTAACTACTGATATAACTTGAGAGTTAGACTTCAGAGAACTAGACAGTCAAGCAAGAATCAAGATGATACCTCTCTTCCATCCAGACCCTTCATCGTCTGCAAACAATCGATGTCGAAAATGTAGTTATTGTCAGCAAAACTTTCAACTTCATCCGACCATTTCAGTATCCCAGTATATTCACAGACAGGTGCACCAGATGGAATGAAGTCCCAGGATCTCACAGCCCATCCTTTCTTCGGTGTTCGGAAGACCTATTAATATATAATAAATAAATTATAACATCACGGTCAAAATATCAACCTTCATTATTTCTCAGCCGACTGACATGTCTTTTCACCTCAAAACGATATCGAAGCCCTCTTTGAGATGTTCGGTTGACACAGCCAGGTCCACAGCCACACTTCGGACCGCATTCAAAAACTACAGCTTTTGCCTCAATTAGCCTGAAGCGATGAGAAAAATTTATAGGCGTGTTATGTACAGGTTGAAACCACAACACTAATCGACTTGAATATTATTTATTGATCACTAAACTCTAAGCCAGACAAAATTAATACCAATGACAGCATAAAAACCACCATTTTTTTAAATGTTTATTTTCCTGTAATAGGGGGCATACGACACATTACCAGAGAACCAAGTCCTAAATTTACCACATAATGGGTGTTGAACAAAAAGACTTTGCTTCTTTCTATAGAATATAAAGCAATTTTGTGTTTCGAAAGGGAGACGACAATAATTTACAAAAGCATTCCCCAAACAATAATGGGGTATCATGATAAGTTTGACCACACCACAAGATCTATTTGTGTCTCCTCACCAAATAGTACAAATAAGAAGAATTATTGTTACTCCTTCACATAAGATTCTCACCTGCCACCATCCTTATGAACATATGGAAAATCAGAACCATTTAGACGGGCACAAGAACATGTCTTAGGATCTGTACAAGTTCCTGTACAATCACATCCAAATGTAGGACTGGGAATCTTCACGTTGTCTGCAACTTGGTTTGCTCTGCAGTACTTGTAACCTGAAATTAGTTTGAAATCAATGGTACTTTTGTCAGTTAACAAGTCCAGGCAAACGACTTGCCTCTCATTAAAAACACAAAAAACTAACAACCCAATGGAAACAATGGAAGAACGGACAATAAATCTTTCATTGCTTCAGAACGACGATAGCAACATTTCCTCTGTTTGGAAACAATAAAAAATTATAACACCAAAATAAAATCAGAGCAATTGGAAAACATACTCTAGAATACCATTTCAGAGGGAAATTTTGAAAGCCATTTTTTAGTATCTTTTTTTCTTTTGTCTTTCACCATTAAAAACAAACACCAAACAACTTGTTTTTTCTCCCTTGAAAAAAATGGGAAAAAAAACTAATACAAACCCCAAGGAGATGTACTGGGTCGAAAAGGCAAATCCAGGGAGTGAAAGAGAGCATTAAAGCATCACTAGAAAATTGCCAACTACTATAGATGTATGCATAAATATTACTCCCTCCATCCCAATTTATTTGCAACACTTTTTTTTGTCAGTTCCAATTTATTTACAACCCTTCTATTCTTTCCTTATTTGATAATAAATTTATATTAATATAATCAAACTATCCTACCATCTCTTTCCCCTTCTCTCATCCTCTCTCCTAAACCCCATTTTCTTCATCAAATTCCATTAAAATTCAACACACACATAAATTATGTGTCGGATCAAACGGTTATAATTAAAATGGGACGGAGGAAGTAGAAAAGAGATGGTTGTCCTCCTAGTAGGTAACCCACAACATGAAACCATAGGCATAGGTGATGCATTCACCAAAAGGTAAAAAAACAAACTGCAAAAGAGATGGATATCCTACCACAAGTTACAAGTTAACGAAATAAGAAGACGTAAGATGACTTGCCAGTAGGTGGAACAGGTGGATTATCAACCAAGTTTGTTGCTGGGATAGGAGAATCTTCTTGGCCATCAGAAATATCTGTGCATACCAGCCTATTTTGACCACCCAAGCATGAAGAAAGAGATAGTATCATTAAATATCTCAAATAACAAAATACTCAAGACTTTCTTCTAAAATATGTTGCATACCCCCGCACTTCAGAAACTGAGTCAGGAATTCGTCCACGAACAAACTGCACCTGCCACCATAACCAATATGCAAAGGCTAACAAATCAGTGGAACATCAAGTGTCCATGTCTTAGCAAAACCAATACATGCAATCCAATACCAAATCATATCCAACTAAACCAAAGTTATTAAGAAATATCTAACCTGATTGGTTGTTAATTCAGGTTGCCCTTCCAGTCTCTTCAGGCGAAATTTGTAGACCGTGTAACCAGAAACACCTTTTTCCGGCCAATATTGCACAATCTAAGCAGAATTAAAGCAATGGGCACAATTTAATCGGTATACATTGCCCAAAGTAAAGATATTAATCACTAGCATGCTACTTCCAAAAACCAACATGGAGTTCTTCTAATCAAACTAATCGCATTGAAGAGAAGTGTCTGCAGATGCTTATGCAAATTAAGTAGTCACTTGGGCACTATAACCAATTAATGCCTGCGTTGGCCACTTTTTGAGTGGTTTGGATTTTGGGGTCCCATAAGAAGCACTAGCACTTGAAGCACTTTCCAAAAAACTGCTCCAAACTACCAACAAAAGATATCACCAGCAGCGTTAAACCCTGCCTTGGCCAACAATTATTTTCCTCCCATAGATACACAAAAGGCAGACCTTGTATAGTCTCCTTTAGCAACCTTAAGAAGTGAAAAGACTAAAGCTATATATGTATGGGTTTTTCCAGCACACAACGGCGAGTTAAAACAGAATGGTAGAAAATGATCTAGCAGGCAAGTTAACCTTGTACAGGCCATCATAAGTGTAGACCCTGCCAACATAGCTTGATTTTGAATCGTGACCACGAATAACCCGCACTGGCAAACACTGATCCATACTGTTCTGCAACACAAAAAACAACAATGACGAATGTAATCATGTACGAGGAGACATCAGAGATGGTCAAGCAAGCCTAAGTGAATCAGGTCGGTGCACATTTTCCAATGATAACCCAAACCTCTGGAATGTTACCAGAAAATATGCTCACCAACAACTTCGCCCGGAAAAAACTTAGCTAAGACCGGTCATGGTATTGTACAATCACTATGATCTTCCCATGCTGATAATCATTAATACATTTAAAGAAATATGACAATGACTGATGTTTTTAAATAAGATTAAAAGCTCAAGGTGATTTCTACCAAAAAAAAACTCAAGGTGATGATAGAAGCCCATAACACTCATCACATTAATTTCCTTCCCAGACCTAGAAGAAGGCAATGCACAATCCCAACACAACCAAGTGACAATTTCACAGCAAGCGATTGTAGGATTCAAACTTGTGACTCATATCACAGTGTTCAGATAAATAAGTTGAGAAATCAATTCTCTCAAAAACTCAAGTAGTTGGGTGCAAAGTCCACGGCATCATTATAAATTTTATTACAACCATGCACCAACTTCTGATGAGAGTTTCTGACGAAGGACATAACTACATAAAATTTAAGATATTCCATATTAAGCAACAACTTCGAAAATAGAGTCCATGGCTAATCTCCATGACCATTTAAACAAGCGAAAAAAATTCAGTTCATCCACCGGATGATCACAGAACTAGCCAAATGAGAAGTTCCACAAATGCTATAGATCAATAAATGAGTAACGGGATATGATTCAATCACATATATGAAACTATTAGGAAATGGAACAAGGTACACACCTTCAGAGCCAAATTACCACGCTTCAGAACTTGATCCCTCACTTGACGCTTATCGCCAAGCAAATTGTTACCGCCTTGTCCCGTATATACAACATCCTCAGAATTATCTACGTCATCTTCATACTGACCCGACAACACAATGGCTACTGCAATAGGGAATGTATACCCAGAAAATTCCTGTGAGATGACAAAACAGAATAAATGAATCACTATGTGAAGTCACTTAAGGCAAAAGTTAAGAGGATACACCACCGTGAAGGACAATGAAAACGTTTGACAAATTCATAGAACAATATGCTATCAAAACCACTAGGCCAAGCTTCTAGAGGAGTGCATAACATAAGTATATACACCAAACATCAGAGTTCAAAGCAAATTAGAAGAATAAGCCTAAAGAAAGAAGCGTGAAGAAAATAATTGCTGAAGGATGTAAATATATAGCAAATAGTTGATGAGGAAGCTACATCATGAAGAGATCATTACAGCTGTAGATACACAATAGGAAACTCATACATCAAAGTCAAGCTGAACAAAAGCAATCTACATAAGCATTGTATACTACAAAATATAAATACTTGGATTAATGTACCAAGAATGACAAATGAACTTCGACACTATTCTATCTTAAAATGGTATATACACTAGCATTGTATACCAAGAATGCGTGCTTTGATGACCGATGAGAGGCATCAAATAAGCATAAATCACTATTCCCCTAAAACAGATTCCGGCGGTATATTCCTTTTGAGGAGAAATGCATTGGGACAAATCATGGATCTTCTTATACTTTACCTCCCTGAGCTATGTTTTTAAGTTCCAGATGAAGACTTTTACCTTATTGCAGGACTGCCCCATGTAATCAATGCCATTAAGCCAGTGACTGTGAACACCTAAAGCGCACATTTCTGCTCTGGAATAGAACTGATGTCCGACAACAACTCCTGTGCTTTGCAGGCAGGTTGAGTACAAAAAAAGGTAGATTAGAAGCTTCATGGAACAAGTATATATATCAAGCAGCAAGGACAACTATCTCAGTAGTAACTAGAGAGTTAAAGAAGCTTGACAGTAAAATTCATCCACCATCAAACAAATTAACGAGTGAAGCAGTTTAAGACACTGACCTGGAATGGATCCGAACCTCTTTTCCGGGTAAAGTATGGCATTGTTCTCCCTCATCTGTAAACTTAAAGGTTCAGAACAAATTAAAGACCAAAATAGTACAAGACAGCACATACACAACATAAGCCACAAAAAAGCCAGTACCATCCCACTTTACATTAATTGTTGATGTGGCACTGAATAGTAATTTCTTCCACACACTAGCTTCAATCACTGACTCACTCAGGTGAATGCACCTCTTTATCGTGAATTACGGAATTTAAAACTTCGTCAAACACTTTTTGTAAGCATAGGGGACGCTGAGAGGGTATGTTTTCCTAAGTGAACCCCAACTAACCTAAGAGTAAGGGAAAATGCTCACTTGCTCATATATCAAGTCACCTCTGGGAAAATGTCAAGCCATTGAGATCAAGCTTATTCGATCCATGAAAAAGCGTCTAACGTGCTACTAAAAAAATATGTAAGCATTGTACAGTAGAGTTTGATACCACAGTTTGATACCATGTTCAGGTTCTTATGAGAACCCACCAAGACAACACGGAAGCATTCCTAGGTGGTGGCTATGGAGGGGTATGATAGACATTCGAATGGGCATTTACTTTTGAGAGAACTCTATTTTATCTGTTGACTTAGGATAGTCATCACAGAATCATGTGAGACCCATGAAAAATCAACACATGAAAGAGAGTTCCAAGCAACTATACGGATGTGCCAGTCATCATTACTCGATGGCTTTGCCTACAAATAGGACCAAGATGTAGGAGTTAACACAGATAAACACATGAAAATAATGGAATTATAAAGAAATTAAAGAATGGACACGGTAGGTAAACTTGCCTTTGTGATCGACTTCAAATCAGGCCGCTTGTGCGGTACAGACTCTTTCCCATCCTCAGCAGCGCCGTTCTTAAACATAAACACATGAACCAACATGTATCAGTAATTTGGAAAAAGTTTACACTACGCTTCTCTGGCCTGGCGGGATCTAACACAAAAAGAAATGAAAAAAAGCATGCCATGATTCTTTGTCCCATGAATGCATTATCATAAAGATTTTCAACCTATTCGCAAATGAGCTCAAATGGACATGATATTATCGACAGTGCAACTAATAACCTACAAGCATTCAAATCACTTGTTATTACTGTCCCTTAAGCTGTCAACCCCGGAGCATAACGGTTGAAGAAAATGAAAAAAATAAGAGCAGCCATATAGCACATTTTAGACAAGTTTTCAAGTCATTCTTTGGTATAGAACAGCAAACTGAATATTTCCTCAGACGTCCATAAACCCATGAAAGAAACTTTGAAATACAAATCACCACTTAAAAGGGAAAGATTGCCCAGATAAGATGTAGGTTACTCTTGTTAAAAGCAAATAGCATATGGCATAACTGTAATAAGAAGATCACCACATAGTGAGGTTCACCAAGACACCGAGAATATCCACAAACTATACCCAGTATGAAACAAAAAGTGTAGAAACCATTTCTCCAGTCTCTACATTAAAGCTACAAGAGAAAACACTAGATCTATCACCAATAAAGAAGTCCAACAGTAAGTATATACTGACCTTTTTAATATGTTTGGCGTCTTTGCCTCCAACTCCTGACTTTTTGCATCTTTTCTCTTCTTCCTACATTATAAATAGATAATCTACAGATTATCAAGCTCAACAAAAATGCCCAAATGTTGCACTGATGAAGCAAAGAGTGTAAAATGAGCATGAAGACAAAGAGCAACAAAGTCATGCATATCAGACCTGCACAAAGTGAAGGTAGTACTTGTTGAACAGTCTCAGGGTCTCTTTCACTCTGAGGCTAGCACTTTTCTCAATCACAGCATGGCCACCTCCATCATCAATAGTCTCCACCTGAAACCCCAGATTCATGAGCTCACCACCTTGCTCACCCAACATTTTCTTAACAATCTCGAACCCCTTGTGCTCTGTTGCCATTTCTATATCACTTGGGGCATTTCGTATTCTCTTTTGAAACACCTTAATTCTCTTCCGAGCACCATTATCTTCAGCGCACTTCACTCTGTCTTGCTTTGCTTTCTTATCCTTCTCATCCTTTAATATTTTGATCCTAGCACTAGTCCTTCTTCCTGTTGTATGGCCATCTTCCCATAACTCAAGGCCGCCTTTTACTACTTCCGAATCGTTACTTTCTTCATTCCCTATCACATTAACAAGGCCTGCATCCCCAACACCAACATACACAACTTTATATCATATATGTACATAACAGCCCTGCAACCTCAATATCAGCCCAAAACTTATATATAAGCCTAAACCAATGTAAGGAAACACCAACAAGAATGCCACAATGCATCACCATGTATTTAATCCACCAACCATTCTAAAAGATCTTCACGCAAACAAAACATTTATATCGCCTAGATTTCATCTAGTCAACATAAACTTAAAGTTACAAACACAAACCAATTCAAATTGGTAAACAAAACCAACCAACCTCATATCATCTCTACCTCTTCCAATGCAAACAAAACACACAAACCACAAACTCTGAACAGACAAACTCCATCTCCGCCACATTATCACACAAACTCTGAACAGACTACTTAATATAACACTCCATCACATGAAATATACTTGGTATATATCACTCCATGTCAAAACTCGACTAAGACGAGGCTTACTATAGCACACCCCATGTCAATATGATGTACGTTTTGAGCCGTCAACACCAGCCTACACAACTTTAAAGCACATCTTTATATATTAGCCTCACTATAACCTCACACCTTCCCTTGTACCCCATGCATTCAATCTAATAAGCACTGTAAAAACATTTCCTCACAAAAAATGCATCCTCATGCATTCAATCTAACAAGCACTCTAAAAACATTTCCTCACAAGCACAACACACATGTACCCCATATTTCATCCAGAGTACATACACATCAAAGTTGCTAACACAAACCACATCGACATAACCAACAAAAAACCAACCAATCTCATCTCATCTCCACCTCTTCCCCAGAAAACCACAATAACAACAACCACAACCACGACCACAACAACCACAACCACAACCATAACCAAAACCATGACCACGACCATGGCCACCACGGTCACGACAACAACCATAACTACGACAACAACCATAACCACGACAACAACCACCACCCAGGTATATTCGTCATGGACAAGGTCTGGGAAAGACGAGATGCATAGACCGATTTCTAGAGAGCATACACATAAAAATTCCCCACACAAACCACATCAACATTAGTCTCATCTCATCTCCACCTCTTACACTGCAAACAACAA